>CBVK0100624848.1:0-10024 GCA_900067695.1 Picea abies | reverse complement strand
GATCTCCAACTGATGGCCACCCAGTTTCAGCCACAACGATATCTACATCCGAGAACCCCAGCAGTTTCATTGCTGAGTAGACGGCATCCAGCTGAGCTTGGAACATGTTGGCATAGGTGATTCCAGTATTCTTGTCAAACACACCTGCATTTGGCTTAAACAGAGCATAGTCCAAGGTCTTATCTGTGTAGCCAAAGTATGGATAAGGGTTGATCATGAAAGGAGCCCCTGTTGTTCTGAGAAAGTTCAACAATGGCTTCAGAATAACTCTATCATAGCCTCGACGGAACCGTCCTATGGATGGGGGCTCAGAAGCAGCCAGAATGCCGAGAGAATGAGGTGTGGAGACCTTGATCTGCTTGTCAAGAGAAGCGCCAACAAGAGCAGTATGTAGATTTTGCATGGCAGGGATGAGCTGGGATATGAGCACTTTGTTACCCGTGGAAAGAATCTCATTTCCCACGGATATGGCGATTATATTTGTAGCTGGAACGTAAGGAGCCACGTTTTTCTTCACCCAATCCTGCGCTGCAGGCAGTTTGTTAAGGGCTGGGATTTCGTCATTTGCCACGGCTACCACCACCGCTATATTTGTATCGGCGAAAGCCTGTAAGACACTAGGATCGGCATCGAAGAGCTTCACTTTGTCAATGTTCGTGGTCTGTAGAAATTTCGCCACTTCACTCGGAGGAGGAAGATTGTCCCCCATTCTTCCATAGTTCACACCTATTGCTTCAGCTGTTGAGCAACCACAAACACAATGGAGTCATACAAAGCCATTATATACACACATACACAATGAAGTAATACAAAGCCATTACAAATTGTTACAGGCCCTGTGATGTCCTCCTCAACCATAAACAATACAGAGGGAAAGATATTATTTTAGACTCGGCTCAAAAACTCCAGATAGATTTTGAGCTCAGTTCAAGAACTCATAACCAAGGACCAACTACTACATGTGGATATGGGTTCTTAATCAAAATGCCAGACAAAGACAAAAGCATTCAGTAAGGTACCCACATCAACAGAACAACCATTGTCACCAAAACATCTAGCAACATATAGACACCTTGATCTTGGTTAGATAAGCTGGGGATAGCGACATCCCACCAAGATTCAAATCCTTAAAGACACGTTTCACCCCGCAGGGACTGTCTCAACCATGCAAGCAGTTTCAAGCGGTTGGGGTAACAGAATAGCTACCGCACCCATTGGCTTCCTAGCTGAAAGAGATCTATATTGTAATACCCCTAGATTGGGGAAGCTCAAGCGTACCGGATCATAATAAAATACAGCATTTTGTATTTAAAAAAGATACAGAAACATACAAAACACACCTCCAACTTCATAAACGATGGGAAAAGCAAACACAAAGAAGTGGTGTTTCTGTGAAGATTTGGTACCTGTAAAAAAGATGCACAACACAAGAACCAGCAGCATGAACAGACCTCTGCTCCCAAGTTTTTCCCCCATTAGTCCACCTCCGTATTATCAAACAACACAGCCTTTCACTGCGTTGAGCTATTATAATCCTAGCACTCCACAGTCCTACCACCTTAAACCCGATATATGGCCAAATGGACCCTTCAACAATTCCTCTGCACAACCCAATATGCTAGTTACCCCCACTTGTATTTGTTCAAGACCCCCAGCCCTTCTTATATTATTCTAAGCACCGCTGTAGCCCGCAATAGCGATACAACTCCGGCAGCTTATGCCCCACAGGCAGCGGATACTCTGAAACCTATACAGGAAGCCCACAAATTTCCTTCCAAAAAACTGAACTCCGTACCCCTGCAATGTTTTTCACTGGAATCGTATTCTGAAATGTCAAAAGCCACTCGATATAAAAGCCCACCAAAAACACACGACACCGTCAAAGGTTAAGTCGGTGACGCTTCTTATGACACAGAGGTATGGACGCTCACTCCATCTACAGTCAAAAAAGGAAGCCTCCGGGGTGGTTTCACAGGAAAAAACCGCCGTTTTACAGCGGTTTCAGAGCACTGAAAGTCGTTTTCCACATACTCTAAGCGCGCATATCTAAAAAGAAGGCCGTTTGAGCATTAAATGGGATATGAGCGGTCTCTCTTGTCAGCGTCAAATGCGAAGACTAGGAAAGTGGCAGCTCTTTATTAATTATTTACCATAAAGCGTCAATAATAACAACGTGGACGACGGGTCAGGTAACTGTAACCGTCAAATCAAGGGGTTATCCGGACACTCCCGGCGTGATATAGTTGTCGAAGAACAATAATATGGAAAATGTAAACTGTGAATATTAATTTATAACTAAAAATAAATAAAAATTAATTAATTCATTCATAATTGTAATGATATGATAGCAAGGAAAGAATTGCATGGGACACCTTGCCATGTTTGTCCTCTTCAATCATTACCCGAATATATGTCATGAAATCTACCCTTCAAAGTAATATATGCCATGAAATTTACCCTTCAAAGTAAGGTTCGTTTAGGGGGTCACATAAAATCCATGGGAAAAGAGTTGTCCCTCAAAGCAAACTCAAACTATGTCCCATCTTAACTTTGATGGGTATTGGGTAACATCTAAACTACACGCATTGAATTTATGCTCATATCAACTAATTTATGGCTCTTTTAACCTCTACAAGGGTCCCAAAAATGGGCCACTCTTTAGGGTGATTGCTAACAACTTATTCTTTGAGTTGGAATGACTATAAGTTATTGGTAATGGTGCATAAAGTTCTTTGAGTTGGAATGACCATAAGTTATTGGTAATGGTGAAGGGTTTATGGAGAACATTGGTCTGTTTATGATGGTGGATTCAAAGGCTTCAGCATTGATTATTTTAATGGCTATTTTAGCCTCTATAAGGGCCCCAAAAATGGGCCACTTTTTAGGGTGAATGTTAACAACTTATTCTTTGGGTTGGAATTTGGTAATGGTGCATAGTTTTTGGAAAAAGTTGGTATGTTTATGAAGGTGGATTCAAAGGCTTAGGCTTTGGGTCTGAGTATGAGTAGAATGTTCAATTTTCATGGATGTAAAGTTTTTTTTAAGATAGTTCACAATATTGAGTAAGTTTATTATCTTAGGTTTCAAAATCTATGTTCGAATTTACATTTTTTTTTTGTTGATTCGAGTTAAGATATATTAAATTGTAGGGTAAGTTTATTATCTTAGGTTCCAAATTCTATGTTCAAAATTATATATTTTTTGTTGATTCGAGTTAAGATATATTAAATTGTAGTTGGAAGAATTTATATTATAAAAATAGTTGTTGTAATATTTCGTTTTTCTTCAGTTTGTAATTATAAGTTATGAATTAAAGATTATCATTGAAAGACAATGTATTACATTTATGTTTAATGAGAATTTGCTAATAAGTTGACTAAAGGGTGAAGTCTTGAAGTAATGGCCATGATACCACAAGAGGAAAGTTGGTGAGAGGTTTGGAGAATTACCTTACGTGTCAAAATAGTTTTTCCTTATTTATTTTCCACTTTTCCCCTTTCCCAAAAAAATCAGTTAATGCAGAGAGGCTTGGTAGTTGACCCACCAACTTCCCACCTTAATGGAAGCATGGAGGATGGCTAAGACAATTGAAGATTGTCAGCCTCGGGTACAGCAGAGTACCCACCGGTGCCTCTGGGAAGAAGCAAGAAATAACTCACGGGGAAGACAGAGAGAACATAAAGAGCAAAAAATGAACCAAGGATAACATATTTTCGAGTTCGAGTTTGACTGTAATTCAAGCAGCTAGCAACCCAAGAACTCGACCTGAGCAAGAGGGCCACGAATGAGGCGTGTGTTGGCTAGGAAGTGGCACTGAGAGGGAGGGCATTGAAAGGACTCCTTGTTCACTTGAAACTAGATAGAAAGACACCTAAGATATTTGTGGAGGCCTTGGGCTAGGTGGGTCGTGGAGGAATTTTTTGTCATGTGATTGACAGTGAAGGATGGTGGCCTTCACTTTCTTAAACCCTCCTGAGAGAGATTTGAGCTTTCCCTGGTGGTATCACGGCCTAGCATGAGGGTGGCATGTTGTAGAAATTTCAAGTTCAACAGAGCCTATGGTCGGGTTGAAATACGTACACCCTCAGTTAGTTGGTTTGGCCAGTCTTTACCCTGAAATAGATAAGTCTCTCTTATGTCTTTCTGCACTTGTAAAGATATGTGTATTGGTACAATTTATATGATAAATGCATACCTCACTGAGTAACTCTAAAAGGAGTGAAATGAATACCCAAGTTAGTATTCTTTGTATGCTTGGTATTTGCTTATCGGTTAATATCTCTCTAAATTTTGGAATTGACATAAAGGATTTGTGCTTTGTGTTTCTGAAATGCCCATTGAATCTTTAATAATGATGATAAATTGTATTGTATTTTCCATAATGGCTTGATGTGATAAATAAATGTAATTCTGAGTTGAATGGAATGTTGTAATATCCTCTTAAAGGATTAATAACTTAAATGTACTAATGGCATGAGGAAGGTCAATGCAGGATGATAACCCTGTGTTTTCCCTTGCCCTTTGAAATGGAAAGTTTACAGGATATCAAATCCTTGTTTGGGTGTTTAGGTAGCAGGCTTATGGCTTGTTGGAAAATGGGTTAAAAGCTCGTTGGAGTAAGTTGAAATCCTTGCGAGAAGGTGTCTAGGACGACAACGGGGCTACTAAGTCAAGAAACAAACCTCAATCCCATTCAAACCCCTGTGTAAACTAGAGCGATTAGATATAAGTCGTTGGATCGGAGGGGAAGATAAACCTTTGTCGTTCGATCCTCATTGAAGATTAGGTACGTGGGTAGAGCCTTGGTTAAAAGGAGGCATGTATCCTCTAGTTAGCATAGCCTTGTTAAACCCGGTATCGGTGGGGTGGGGTTCCAACACAATGTTCCATGCCTTTTTACGCTTATAAACACGGGGGGAGAGAGAGAGAGAGAGAGAGAGAGAGAGAGAGAGGATGATGTCATAATGACGTAGAGTGCTAGGGTGGTAGCCAGAATGCCACAAGGGAATGGCAAGTGTCGATATTGGGTTGGCATGGGTCGTGTGTGGGACCCTATTGGGCATAAGCCATTGGTTTGGTGCCCTTAAACCTTAACCATCGGATCTAAGGGTGGAGAAATCTCAGTCGTTGGATGTGAAGAGGATTAACCAAACCTTTGGACCATCAGAGTTCCTAGGAACTAATCCTTTACTTTTCCTCCCCGTTTTCCTAGTGCTCGGTTGGAAAAGGTTTCGAGAAGGGATCCATTTTGTTTCCTTACGTGCATATGAGCGGAAAGAAGTTAGGACATGTGTTGATGACATCAGGATAGTGTAGTTGAGCCAATATGAAGTGGACAAGTGTCAACCCTTGAGTAGAGGAACCCTTGTGCCTTGTGATGACGTGTAATGCCACATCAATCCATGGGTTGTGTCGTGGTTGGTCCATGTGTCATGACTGATAATGTGCCACGTGTCTTGGATAGTTAGAGTTCCAGCACAAAGTTTCATCCAAGGTTGGAGGACGTGATGACGTCAATCTACATGTGTCATGACACGTCATTAGCCACGTGTTTGTGCCACGTTAGCCTGGTGATGATGTTAGCCACCACGTGTCATGCCTTGTCATTGTGCCACGTTTCGTGCCATGTCATTGTGCCATGTGTCTTTGGTGCCAACTGGACCACCAATATTTACGCACCCTCGAGCCCTAGGATACATTACAACCGTCATATCTAGGGGGTCGAGAGGTCTTGGTCGTTGATCTCTTAGACAAGCTCAAGAAAGAGTCATCGCCTTAGAGAATTGGACCACTAAACGAGTGAAGACTTGTTGCAAGGATCTCAACGAAGCTCAGGGTTCCGGTGTCTGGTGTCCTAATGGCTCAAATAGAGTCTAAACCCAAAAAATGCAAAGGTATATTTGGAATCCTAACCCACACAAGAGCTAAGGATAGAGTATATGTCATTAGGTCCAAGGGTGGGGTCCATGGCTTCATACATAATCCATAATTTCTCCAAAACAAGGGTCTTGAGTTTAAAATCAAATTCTTGTCTTCTGGAAGGTCAAACCCAGCAATGAAACCCCCCTTTGCACAGGGATAAATAAAATCCTCCTCTTTTAACATAGGTTTCTAGGAGTTTGAAATCCATTTGTGCAAATCAACTGAATGAGGCCAAAGACCATTGAAGCAGCACATAAGACTATTTGTACTATAAAAGGCCTCGTGGAATACATAATCTTTCACTATGGGAATAGTTATGATTAGAGCCTCCTAAACCAAAATTCGAGGAGAATGTGAGACATTCTTCACAATGTCACTAAAACAATCCTTACCCAGATTATTATTAGAGGAGAGAGGACCAGATATGCGTCTAATATCCATGTTGGCTCTCATAGATTGCCTAAGATTAGCTTCCGTGCGAGTATTAGATGCACCCGAGGAGGAAGACATAACTGAAACAGAAGATGTCTCCACCATATGGATGTTTGAGGTGCTAGGGGATGGAGAACTAATCAAGAGTGAGGAAACCATCGTTTCTACCATTGAAAGATTCTTAGAAATGAACCCTGAGGAGAATTGGTCGACTATGTGAAGTCAGGATTCTAGGAAGAGCTAGGAGTCGGCCTGCACGAGTAGTTAAGGCAGGGCCCTAACCATTGCCACCTCACTCCTCCATGCAAGCTCCATCTCAAAATCTACCCTCTAAAATTTTAATTTTGACTTGAATTAAGATATTTTTCCTCAAATTATGCGAGTGCAAAAGTTATAGTTAATTATATTTATTGGATTATGAATATGTTTTTAACGTTGCAAGTTATGTTTCAAGTATTAGTAAATTTGTGTCTACAATCAAAGTTTGTACTATAATCAAGGCTGATTCAAAGTTAAGAAGTGTAAGAATGGCGTTGTCTAATTGTTGTACGTTTTAGCCCTTTTCGTCGGAATCTGACAACATAAATCTGCACGAAATCACAATTTTTTGTTGTTTAAATTACATTTTTGAATGCAAAAATGGATTCAACGTGCTGAAAAAACGTGGGGCATTTATATTATACATAATTAACCACTCAAATATGTAGATCCAACAATTTATGACTAGATTTTGGACAAAATTAAACAAAAAATATCCCCCCAAAAAGAGCCAAAACGTAGAACAGTTAGACTACAACGTATCCGAATTACAAATTTACTTAGCAAAAAGATTCAAAATGAAATTCTCGACCACAAATCCAAATCCATTTTAATAGCTTTATAAATAGTTCCAAAATTCCTTAAGTTAATAAGATTTACAAAGGACCCCAACTTATCTAACGAAAATTGAGGTAAAAACAAAAATATAATTATAACTTAAGAGTTAAACACCCTATCTTTAACTTTATTATTTGATTATTTCTTTAAGCGTGAATAGGAAATATGACTTAAATTAAGGAAGGGAATAATGTAATGCAATTATCACTCATTGATTATTTTAGTCCCTTCCTTAAGGCAACAAGGACTATTGTAAACGGTTTTCAAATTTTGCAATATTTTTGCACCCAAAACAAAGTGCTTAACCTAAGTTTCCATCCGCCCATATTTCTCCTTCCCAATCAAATGGTTCGAGTTAATTTGTTCCTCCAATCACATGATTTTTTGTTTTATTTGGCCTCTTTTCGAGGCAATTTTACTTTATCAAAGTTCTTTCTTATGTTTCAAGCTAGGATTTTTCACCAAGATCTTAGGTTAACACACATATTTTGTTATGCATCGTTCAAAGGTCGATTAATGCTAGACTCTTACTTGGCATTAGTTTCATTGTTTGTGTTAGCATTTTCTGTTACACAAATTTATCCTAAGTTTCATGAGTTCCAAACATTTATGTTGTAGTGTCTAGCCTCATAGTTGCCTTCATAGCTGAGTTGTCTAGTTGTACTTTGCATGCAGAGTTATCCAGATGTACTTTGCATGCAGAGTCCCTTGGGCTATTAAAGTGAGAGGAACAACCGAGAAATGGAAGCATGTCCTCTGCAACTCAAAGCATGCCTTTCCTTTCCTGTCCTCTGCAACTAGAAGCATGCCCTTTCCTGTCCTAGCTACTTTGGACAAGATGCTCCTCTTCCCACGACTTGCCTCTGCTAGAATTTAACTCGCTACATGCCATTTATTTTCTTGGCTACTTTGGCCAAGATGCTCCTCTTCCCATGACCTGCCTCTCTTATAATTTAACTCGTTGGACCAAAAAAATTTTCCAAGATGCTCGTCTTGGCACTGTTAGAAATAAAGAGATGTGCTCATTTTTCCATAGACCATGTAGCAATATTGTCACCCAACCATAGGCACAAAGGCCACCCCCGAGCACCTTGTCACCCAACCATAGGCACAAAGGCCACCCCCGAGCACCTTAACCTTAACAGACAAAATAATTCCAGAAGCATACCAATAGCCAACCAAGGTAGCACACCTTTCTCCAAGGGTAGCACACCAAGCAAGAATAACCAAAAACCAAGAAGAAAGTCCAAACCATAACCAAGAGAAAGTCCAACCAAAATCCAAAATCCCAGTTGCAGCAGTTGTGGCTGCACTCCCTCTCCAAACTTGCGCACCACTATTCTTATGCAGTTGTGAGAGTAAAAGTGACAAATGAGCTCTAGCGCCCTCTTATTTATAGTGCTCTTTGTCACATGCTATCTCATGATCACGTAGATCAACTCACGAGCAACATCACCACTATTAATATCATCTGATAGCATCAACCACATCATCTCTCGAAGCCATACTCCACCTGAGTAATCATGCATGATGTTGAATAAGTCACTCACTCCACAGAGTGATATAAGGACCATTATTTTAATCTGGACATATGTCCTAGAAGAATGATTTTCCCAACATCTGTTCAAAGCCACGCCATGGGCTATAGAGACCATTCCTACAGGGATGTCAGTCTCAGACTATTTTCTAATCAGGTCATATGTACCATAGAGATCCATCTCTACCTATATGCCTTAGAAAATATCGGTCCTACACCATTTTCCTGATTGGGCGACAATATGTGCCTTAGGAAAATACCATTCCATGATACGTCAACAAATTGTCAACCTAGACCATTTTCCACAAAGAGAGTGTATGTCCACCAACAATCTATTTTGTCTAGACCATTCTCTGCCTGAAGAATGTCTATCCACTAGCACACTGACTATCCATCTAGTTGGCAATCAACTCCAACACTAGTGGTAGTCTTCATGGCACTCAAAACAATGCCATCCAATAGAACACAATTGTGTCTATCCATAGTAGTACACAATTGTATCTATCCATAATAGTACACAACTATTATCCAATGGTACACAACCACTCCTAGTAGCACACGGCTACTAACCAGTGACACATAGTCACAACCAATGGAACACATCCGCCATAGTAGCATACAACTACTATCCAAAGGCATACAGTCTCCAAAATAATCATATCATATGATATCAACCTGCATAAGCAATATCATGATACAAACTGAGTCATCTAGGTCATTCTTCCACTCACATCTGTGAGATTTGGAAGAGCATCTACCCTCAGAAAATAAAACATCATCCATGGGATATCTTGACTATTCTTCCCAAGCATAGAAGAATAATTGTCCCTGATTTATGATCCTAGACCATTCACTTAACTGGGCCACTCCTCCGGCACTAATCATAGTGCAACCTAGAGAGAATGAGTATGCTCTAGGGAATGCATGTCCCTGATTGTTGAACCTGGACCATTCACCTAACTGGGCCATTCCTCTTGCACTAATCACAGTGCAATCTAGAAAGAATGAGTCTGCCTTAGGGAATGACTATCCTGTAACAACCTCCAAAACAAACCATTCTTTGAAACTGCTCACAACTGTGAACTTCAAAAGAATGACTGCCTAGTGAGGCAGACCATTATACTTGACCACTACTCAGAGTAACTGCCAAGAAGAATGATTGTCCTAGACCATTCCCCCACACTGACCATTTTCATTATGAAAATGATTGTCTGATCTAGACCATTTTCTGAACTGGAAAATGACTGTCCGTCAGAA
>CBVK0100624843.1:0-12921 GCA_900067695.1 Picea abies | reverse complement strand
ATATGCCCCAATTAAGGGGTAATGAGCCAATACTAGGGCTTAACACCTATACTTCTTGTGACCTATACTACTCACTCTTTATCAATTATCATCAATCACCTATATTGCTTTTTCTTTATTAGTTGATTGTGTATGTCAATCAATGGCTTATGTTATGATAGCCAACTTAATGATACGACAAGAGTAGATTGGAACGTGGCTAGTATTTCATTAGGGTATGACACTTCACTTACATGCAAAGCCCCAAGTATTCCTTTGATGTTTAGTTTCTGGTAAGTGCTTTGGTGTGTTTCTTTCATTGGTGTGAGTGCTTGAGGGGGTAACAAACAAGCATTCATCACTTGAAATGTCATATTTTTTTGTTGAGGTTAGCCACTAGATATAAATCAAGAGTTTTTCCAACTTGCCACATGTTTTACTTTTAAATACTACACGACATTTACATTACTCTTGACAAGGTCCCATCCCAGTTTGGACTATTCGATGGTATGTATTTTTATTCATTTTATACATATTTTTATAGAGGACCGACCATTAGGAAAAATCATATTCTTTAATACCCAATCCAAAGATAGGGGAATTTTCCGTATATGTTTGTAGTGGTACTCAATCCCACCATTTATGGCAGGATTCTTTTATAGGTTTTATTCATTTTTGTCTTGAGGAGGACCGTTAGTAAAAATAATATTACTCAATCCATGATCAAAAGATAGGGGCATTGTGTTATCTGTTTGCATTGGAATCCAACCCTACCCGATTTGGTCATGAGAACAACATACAAAGAAGTCATCTCATGATAAACATAACACCAATCTGCCAACTAACTAATTACAGGGGAATGGTTTGTGCCAGAAATCAGATTTACAGGTACTTCTTGCAAGATATGTGAAGAGTGAGGACAAATGCCCCAAGATTCCCCACAATATATTTAGCAATGATGTGCCTATCATCTCCCTATTGAACATGAACGTGCATGTAGGGGTGGGGCCAGAGTGCAATAGAGATAGTAGTGAAATAAAACGAGTTTGCGAGGAGTGGGGGATTTTTCAGGGGGTAGATCATGGAGTCCCAGAGGACTCAAAAACCAAATGATGATGGAGCAACAACACATACCTTTGCTTTCTCCCGTGATGGTAGTGCCTCTACTTATGTGAGATCACCCCACCAATCACCTGAAGCAAGGACGATAGGTGAGCAAAAAAAATGCCCTGGTGCGGGGGGGTATATAGAGTAAAACATAGGCATGCATAATGAAACCCAAAAGCAACAAGTTATGAAGCAGAAAAAAAACAACTAGAATCATGAACATCGAGCTATCTGACCTTAAATCGTAATATATATGACAATTGTTATATAAGCTTAAATTGTATGCTCCTTTGTTAGATGTTGGTATCACGCATATCAATTGTTAAACATAACTCGTCTTTACTTAAGTTGATCACATATCTCCTTTGGACATTTTCTACATAATCTAACACAATATGTAGTGGCTTACTTAGAACCGCTATACCTGGACAACAAGAAAACTGCCATGCATATTATTTACGTAAGGAAGTATCTTGGTGTCAAAATGAATGCATAGTTTCCAGTAATAGTGCCAATCGTTGCATGATGGAAGATGCATCAGACTTGTACTGGTCGTTCCAGGCCTATGCTTCATGTATTGCTTGTTCTTTATCAATTGATTGTGTATGTCAATCAGTGGCTTGTATGTTGTTGTTTGATAATATTAGTAATTGTGTTTGCCTACCATGTTAATGTTCATTAGTAACTGTGTTTGCCTACCTTGTTAGTGTTCATAAGCTCTTGGAATAAGTAGTGGTCATATTCTAAAAAGACCTTGGCAATACTAAAACTCGGGCACTCATGGCAGCGAAACTAACGGGAGCATATAGACCACCAATAAGGGACAATTACTCCATAACCAGTTTTAAGGGTGGATTGGATTTGCAACAAGTCTTGTGTCTGATTTCCTATAGCCTCTCGTTCCTTGTTCCCTAAAAAGGCAGGGGCTTGTTGCTCTGCAGCTCCCCTTGTGTATGTTTCAAATTAATGAATTATTTATATGAGAATTTTAATATCAATTTAAATGTATGTTAACTCTAAATCTATCAAGTAATAAGAGACATTACATTTTTTTCAAACACAAATATTTTTGACAATATAAAAATTTAATGAAATATTTGTATCACTAGAAACTGTATTCTCCTTATAATTCTATAGAAATTGTGTTCATTCTTATAATCCTTTCTAGAGAGAAAGAGAGAGAGAGAATGGTCAACAAGTTCAATGGTAGGTAGCAGTGGGGATGAAAGTTAGTCGATGTGTCTCAGAGGATGAGACGTATCACTCTACGTTGACGGGTTTATTATGAAGGTCATCCACGAACATTGGGAATTATCCTAGATTTTTCTCCGAGGGAGTATTTCCATGTGTATGTGTGTGTATGAGGGAATATATATTCCAAACAAAAACTAAAGGATGCTTCCCCACATTCATGGATATATTCGTAATAAGACCATCGACATAGACTATTGCACTTCACCTAAAGAGATTTGAACCAAGCACCAACAAGGATCAAACTAGTCAAATGCCTGCGATAAACAATTGAGCTACCCTTTTAACTTTAATATATTTACATGTACGTATGTATTCAACAAAAACCTTGTTGGATTTCTATCTCTTTTTTAGAATATTCAAATGGAGTGAAACTAGACCATTAATAAGAACACTTATTATCCAAATAGAGTGAAAATGAACCATTAATGAGAATGTAATGAGAATAGTTGTTGGTAACTCCAAGAAATCAACCAAATTTGAACCCATCACCTATAACCTCTTTATCAATAATATATCTTAAATAAATTATCTAACCAATTAAATTAATCCTCTATAACAATTTAACCAATTAAATCAACCCTTAAAAACAATTATTTTATTATTTATATTTATTAAACTAACTATATATATTTTTTTACTAATTAAACTTTTAAAAAATAAATAATATTTTAAAAATATGTTATTCCTTTCTATAGTATATATATAATCACTTATCCTCTTAAGATTTGATAGACCAATTCGATTTTAGTGGATGTTAATCATCATCATAATAGTTAAACGACACCCGAAACTAAAAATAATATTTGTAAAACAAACTATGGATCCTTAATAAAATTACAACCTAAAACTCTAGGAAAATAATCCTTTCTTAATTATTTGTAAGCTCGGTAGAAGCAATGCTTTATTAATTATACCTTTAAAAAGGTGAATTTATTTGCATCATATTAATATATAATTAAATTTTTCATTATGAAGATATTAAATATTAATTTAGGGAGGTAATGCTTTCTTAATTATTTGTAAGCTCGGTGGACGCAATGATTTATTAATTATACCTTTAAAAAGGTGAGTTTATTTGCATCATAATATATAATTAAATTTTTCATTGCGAAGATATTAATTTAATAGTACCAATATAAATTAATTTTCACTACAAATTTATTATGTATTTAATGTATACATTTTTATAAATTAATTTTAGCTTTATTATATATTTAAACTATATATTTTTAGTTAATAAAAAATTGAAAATATGAAATTAAAAATATATAGAAAAAATTGTTTATTTAATTTAATTAATTAATTTTTAATTTAATTATTAATTTATAATTATATTATACATTTTATATATTATAAAGCATTAACTTGTCATTATTATGAATATCACAACATAAAGATTACAAGACAAAGAACACTCACAAAGCATGAAATCAAAAGTATGGAGTATGTTAGTAATAAGAACTTTAAAAATTTGTTTTTATGTTCTCTCCCTCTTTTGTTCATTCACTTTGATAGTTTCATTTTCTATTATTTTATTTTTTTTTATGTTATTTTCCATGGGGTAAGACTCTAAAATAGGGTAAGACTCTAAATCAAGCCTTGACTCAAGCTCTCTAGACCTTTCCTACAAACCGTGCGATAAGAGGTCTCTCCAGCTCAAAATATAGATTTTTTAAATTTTTTTTTTGTGGGTGGAACAATAACGATGAATACGCACCGTATTGGAAGAAATATATGATCCAATCTTTTTACCCGTCTCACATGGGTTTCTCCCTTACAAAAACACGCGTTCTTTCTTTCTGCAAGGTGTCAAACGACTAATCCATGCCGACACAAGATGTTACTACATTTTCTCACTAAGAAAATAAAGGATGATACTTTATCCTTATAACCTAAACTTTTATAATAATAATAATCTATTTTTAAGGTCACGGCTAAGTCACACCAAATTGGTGTATGAGACCCCCTTGTTTGTGGGACAAGGAACCCCCCTCCGCCCAACGATTTGTCTAGTAAAGTCTACAGAGGTATACATACCCTCCCCCCTCCGGATTTGAGGTATAAATTCGTGATTTTGTAATAGTGTTATATTTGTAAGATGTCGCTTTAGTATAATAAAGGTCTAATAACTTATTTAATTACTTATTTAACTCTATTATTTTTATTAATACAAATCAACTATTTTATGATGTTTTTTTGAAGAAGTCTTCCTCCATCACTTAGATTTGAAGGTGCAACCAACCTATGGGTGTGTAAGTGCTCGATCCATTGTTTCTTACTTATTTCCTATTATTGTTGTTCATTTTCCATTTAAATTGTAGTAATTGTCACATTTGTTTACAAGGCCACTACAAGTTGGCATCAAAGCTCAATTGATTTTCACTCTTGTTTTGCTTTCATTCTTAATCTATTTTTAAACAAATTAAATGTTGGGGATCAGATCCCAGGATCATGTGTGACTAAGGAAGACCTTGATGAAGCTTACATGAAGTTCACAAATGAAATGAAGTAGTTTCTGCAAGGATAAGGAGTCATAGACCCTAAATCCTCATATTACAACCCAATATTTCATGATGAAGAGGATGAGATAAACCCTCAAGGAATAAAGGTTCACAACCCTTTAGGGTCATCATCATTTCCATAGATCTCTTGAAGACCCACATACAATCTTTAGATGAAGATAATGCAATACAACTTTATTGGTGCACTCAAAGTGCATCCCTAGTTGAGCTAGGTTGAGCTCACATTCAAGGTGCAAAACATGTACGACCAAGATGATAAATTGAATGTGGCACTCACACCTCTAGATGGCGCATCTCATACTTGGGGAGAAAGATGGACTACTTAAAAACCCTAGAGGGGATTTTAGTGATTTTGTAGATGCATTAACTCAGATAGTAGATCGACACTCGGATGAACCTAATGAAATTCAACTCATGCATGTTTTCTAAAGGGACATTCATATTGAAGAAATTACCAAAATTTCCAAGTTATCGAGTCCAAGGACAAGCTTCCCCCAGATCAAATATGGGATATTTGTATTTCCAATCCATGGTTATTACTCAATCTAGGGTAAAATATTTGAACCCAACACTTAGGAAAATCCATTGTTATTGTTAGAAGACATACAATTCATATTGATTTTATTAAGAAACACATACTTGGTTATGAAAAAATGGGTTATACAATGGTTATACATATGATAGAAGGACCAAAGGAAGAGGGAAATATCAACTCTCCACATGCTACTTCCCATCATCCCAACCAAAATATTAACCCTCTCACTTCAACCCCTATCATAAATATTATAAACCTTGGTTTTAGGGACATCTTTATACTATTGAAAAACCTTTTTATGGTTGGAGACCTACAACAATCTAGCTCAGAATATGGATCAAAAGAGGGTTCTCTTCCTTAAGAACCTAGTAATGACTTGAGTCTGCAAGACCACTCCTTCCACCCTAACAAATAAGAGAACCCTCAATCTCCCTTACTGTAACAATTGGGTTGGGTTGACTTGACACTTTCAATTTTTATGCCCATATTAAAAAAAAAAACAAAGAGTCCTTATTATGGGTGACTCTGGAAGTACATTAAACATTCTTGTTAGAAAACAGGTTATGCATATAGGCATCCATCTAGATACTTCTTAACCCTTCCCCATGAACATCACGATCCATAATCATGTTAAGTGTGAGGGTGTGGTGCAGAAGGTGGAACTTTCTATGAAATACTATAACCTCAAGGATGATTTTTATGTCATAGATATTTGGGGTGTCAATGTTGTTTTAGGTATTCAATGGCTTATTTTTATAGGCACTTATTCCACTAACCACTCCTAGAAATTCCTTTATTTTCAACAATATGGACATTGTTATGTTCCTTAGCATTGAATATTAACACCAAACATTATATCCAATAATATGGTAGAAACCCCCTTTGCTTCATTATATCATAAAACCCTTAAAGTAGGGTAACACCATATAATAATCCTTTTATGGAAGGATACACTCTTGTTCACTTTCCTCTTCAAGGGGGAACCTCCAAATGAGCAAAGCTCTAGTGCAATAACAATACTTGACATCTCATAAGGAGGACTCCATCCTTATTTAGAGTTATAATAATACTACTACTAATAATAATAATCTATTTTTAAGGTCACGGCCAAGCCACAACAAATTAGTGTATGAGACCCCCTTGTTTGTGGGACAAGGGACCCCCCTCCACCCAACGATTTGACTAGTAAAGTCTACGTAGGTATACATACCCTACCCCCCTTTGGATTTGAATTTGTGATCTCTTAAGAGGAAACACATGTTCTTAACCATTAGGCCCACTCAGGCTGGATTACAAACCCTAAACCTAACCACTATTGTCTTCTACATTATTGAATGGGTCATATTACATTTATTGCATAATGACTACCTAGTGGGCCTTATTCAATGATAACTAACATAGTGGACCCAATGCACATTACATTAAATGATCACAATACTATTATTAACTCTAATGGGCCCTTTAGCTAGGGAGGATCCCACCACTCCACCCCCCTTTGATAAGCATTGCCTTCAATGCCTACATGTATGAGATACATTCATAAGCTAGGGTCCCATATATAGGTGTTATCCTCAATACCGATAATGAAGAAATTCATGAAGTTCATCCATAAGGAATTCATCTATAAGCTAGGGTCCCATATATAGGTGTTATCCTTAATACCAATACTGAATAAATCCATGAAGCTCATCCATAAGGAGTTCATCTATAAGCTAGGGTCCCATGTAGGGTACTCACATTGACATGTAATTGATGATGCATGAAATCGACAAATGGTTGGATGTTGTGCTGAAAATATTCACAACGGTCATGTGGATCCACAAAATAACTACCATATTTTGGTTTTGGATCTAGAAGTAACACTACAATTGAAGAGGAATGACAGAAAACAATTTAGTCACAACATGTTCATGATTGTTCTCAATGATTTTGGATTCATCAAGAGGAGTAGATTCGACAAAGAGAAGTTGAAAGTAGTTGTCTTCACATACATGCAATATGTCCATCTACGATTCATCACACACCTTATCTAAATCATACCACAAACATATGTATCTTGTATACTCTTTGTTGATGAAAGTATATGTCTTTCCAATGACAACACCCTCCTTATTTTTTTTCAAAGTCACCCTTAGTTGGTTCTCTTTCTCCTACATAATTTGTTCGCACCTTCCCATCATTTAGTTCACTTTCTCTATTTTTCTCAACATGGCTGGTATTTCCTCTCGAATTTGTCTCCAAATCACCATTGTCTAGTTCTGTTAGGGTTTTGATTCAGAAATTCAAAATGACTATAACTCCCTCAATTTTGATTAGAATTGATATTATGACCCCAATCCAAAAATCTCATTATTGCTTTGCTCGTGATGGTAATGGTTCTAATTAATTGGGTTCATAAACTAAGAGATAAACATTTTGCAACAATTTCTCGTGAGGATTTTGAGTCACAACTTAAAATAGTTGTAGCTCCCGCGATACTGCCCGAGGTCTCTAGTATGACCCCAACTTACCCTTCGCCCAAGAAAGTGCTATAATACCACTTATTATGTTCATGGATTCTGAAGATGAATAACAAATATTATATCGAAGAAAATAATAGAAACTCCCTTTTTCTTCATTAAATCATAAAACCCTTAAGGTAGGGTAACCCTCGTGGGAGGATAAAATCTTGTTCACTCACCTCTTTGAGGGGGAAACCTTCAAATGAGCAATGCTCCAATAAGTTAACAATACTTGAAATCTCACAAGGAGGACTTCGTCCTTATTTATATTTATCTAACAAACCCTAACCCTAACCACTATTGACATCTACATTAATGAAAGGGCCATATTACGTTTATGGCATGATAATTACCTAGTCGACCTTATTTAATAATAACTAGCACAGTGAATCCAATCCAATTAAATTAAATGACCACCATATAATTATTAATTCCAATAGGTCCTTCAAGGCCCATTGCATCATTGTACCTAGGGAGGATAATTAATGTAATGTGGTCTTACTCATGGAATAAGGCCCACTAATTAGCTGATGTGAGCTCTTTAATTAATGTAATGTGCCCATACTCATTAAATAAGGCCCACCAGGTAGTTGGTGGGTAATAAATGTAATAATGAGGGTAGTGGGCATAGGCCGCTATGACTATTCATGAGAGAGTATATACACACATATCTCATTGTATTGTGCATGCTTGAATTGTATTATACCAATAATGACTTGTGGAGTGATTCCTTCTATTGAGAAATGTAACTCGATCAAGAACTTCTTGCACAGGTTTTAGCGTGAACATGTAGAAAGTGGTTCGAGACATTTCTTTAGTGACCACTTGGGAAAAGTGGGAAATGATTCCATCTTGTAATTTCACTTGAAAAATAAAAGAAAAAATGAAAGTCTTATGTTTTGAAGTCAATTAGTCTTAGGAATCTAAATGAAATGTTCTAGTAGTTTTAGAATATTAGTGACTTAGAATAGGATTCAATCTTAGCCATATATCTCATGATTGAGAGAGGTGGCAACTAGGATTGAGAAGATTAGTTGCTAGGATTGAGGAGATTAGTTATCTTCTCTCAAAGCATAAAAGTCTTATGTTTTGAAGTCAATTAGTCTTAGGAATCTAAATGAAATGTTTCAGAAGTTATAGAACATTAATGACTTAAGTTAGGATTTAATCTTACCCATACATATCATGAATGAGATAGGTGGCACCTAGGATTGAGGATATTAGTTATCTCCATCAATGTATAAAGAGGACAAGATAGGAGAAGTCAATCTCATATGAGAAGAAAGCAAGAGAGTTTGAAGAAGGAAGACTGCATTCAAGGAAAAGAAGAGCAGATTGCTAAAGATACCAATGGTATACTAGTAGACTGTACATGTCGTAACACTATTGTAGTTGTATTTTTCTTATGCACAAGCTATACATCTCCAGATATTGCCATACACTTTCAGATTTGGCCATACCTTTTTAGACCTAGTTGTACACAATCTTCTATGGATTGTTGGAGTGTGTTGTAGTTGTTGGGAGGAGAAAAACAATGATTTGCTATCCAGGAAAGGTAGAAACATAGTAGGTCGCACTATTGAAATAGGTCGTACATTGCTATTTGAGGTGATTTTATTGACTGTACAATTGTTGGTTCAAGTAGGTTGTAGAGGTCACCTAGTAAGCTTTAATCAAAGGAATAAGAAGTTAATTACAAGGATAAATCCATGTGTGTGTGTTTTGTTTCTTCTTCCGTTCATTTTTTAGCTACTATGTGATTGATGCAATGCTCATAATTTATTTTTCTGTTGTTAAATAAATATCTTGAGTTATTTAATGAGAGAACATTAGGACAACAATCATATAGTCTAGAAAAAATTACATGGTATCATAGCTATTTCTCTGATTGAGATTCTCAAGGAGTCGGGGATATAGTATCTATCAATGGGTTGAATTATGGGGTTTAGGGCTTCATACATAATCCATAATTTCCTCAATACTAGGGTCTTGAGTTTGAAATCAAATTCCCGTCTTTTGCACTGTCAAACCCAACAATGAAAACCCCCTTTGCATATGGATAAATAAAAGCCTCCTCTTTTGACTAAGGTTTCCAAGAGTTCGGAAACCATTTGTGCAAATCAACTAAATGAGGCCATAGACCATTGAAGCGGCACACAAGTAAATAAAAGCCTCCTCTTTTGACTAAGGTTTCCAAGAGTTCGGAAACCATTTGTGCAAATCAACTAAATGAGGCCATAGACCATTGAAGCGGCACACAAGACCATTTGTATTGTAAAAGTCCACCTAGACTAGAACCTCCTGAACTAAAAGACGAGGAGAATGTGAGACATTCTTCATAATGTCACTGAAAGAAGCCTTACCCATATTACCATTAGAGAGGAGAGGGTCAGATTTGAGTCTAATATCCATGTTGGCTTTGGCAGACTGCCCAAGATTAGCTTTCATGTGAGTATTAGATGCACTAGAGGAGGAAGACACAACTGAAATAGAAGATGTCGCCACCATACATGTGCTTAAGCCTCCAGGGACAAAGAACCAATCAAGTTTGAGAAAGCCTACATTGCCACGATAGAAAGATTCCTAGAAATAAAGCTTGAGGAGAATTGGTTGGCCACATGAAGCCAAGCTGCCAAGAAGAGCTAGGAGTTGGCCTACACAAGTTGTTAGGATATAACCCTAATTGTCATTGCTTCACTCCATCTCACAAGCTTTATCTCAAAATCTACCCTCTACAATTTTAATTTAGAAAAAATAAAGATATTTTTGCTCAAATTATGCGAGTGCAAAAACTATAATTAATTATATTTATAGGTTTATGAATATTATTTTTTTGTTGCAATTTATGTTTGAAATATTAGTAACTTCGTGTCTAGAATCAAAGTTAAGAAGTGTAAGAATTGCAAATTTACTTAGCGAAAAGACTCGAAATAAAATTCTCGATCACAAATCCGTTTTTGAGTAGCTTTCCAAGATTCCTGAAGTTAATATCGTTTACAAAGGACCCCAACTTATCTAACGAAAATTGGGGTATAAACAAAAATATAATTATAACTTAAGATTTAAACACCCTACCTTTAATTTGATTATTTCTTTAAGCGTGAAGAAGAAATATGACTTAAATAACTTAAAGCAAGAAAGGGATTAATGTAATGCAATTATTGGTGATTACGATTCTATATGTTAAATATGACTTAAGTAACTTAAAGTAAGAAAGGGAATAATGTAATGCAAATATGACTTAAGTAACTTAAAGTCAGAAAGGGAATAATGTAATGCAAATATGGCTTAAGTAACTTAAAGTAAGAAAGGGAATAATGTAATGCAAATATAACTTAAGCAACTTAAAGTAAGAAAGGGAATAACTTAAAGTAAGAAAGGGAATAATGCAATGCAATTATTGGTGATTAAGATTTTATACGTTAAATATGACTTAAATAATTTAAAGTAAGAAAGAGAATAATGTAATGAAATTATTCGTTATTAATATTTTATATGCTTTAAAGTGGAAATTTTAATACTAGTTTATATGTATATTAATTCTAAATTTATGAAGTAGTGACAGGGATTACATTTTTTACCATGTAAAAATTTGACACTAGTTTATATGTATATTGATTTTAAATTTATAAAGTAGTGATAGGGATTACATTTTTGACAATGTAAAAATTTGACGAAAGATGTGTATCATTAGAAATTGTATCCCTTCTTATATTTAATAGATATGATGTTAAGCTCCATGAGAGATCTTTTCCTATATTTAATAGATCTGATGTTGAGAGAGAGTGATGTTGAGAGAGAGAGAGAGTGTCAATCTCAATTGGTTTAAGTATTGTGTTGTCTTATTCCTGATCTTGGTTTGATTCATTCAATAATGGAAGTTCAATGGAGAGAGAGAGAGAGAGAGAGAGAGAGAGAGAGAGAGAGAGAGAGAGAGAGAGAGAGAGAGAGAGAGAGAGAGAGAGAGAGAGAGAGAGAGAGAATATATTCCAAGCAAAAACCAAAAGATGCTTCTCCACATTCACAGATATATTTGTAATAAGACCATCAACATAGACTAGTGAACTTCACCTAAAAGGATTTGAACCAAGCATCAACAACTATTGAACTAGTCAAATGCCCAACAACATTAGCGATAAATGATTGAGCTACCCTTTTAACTTTAATATATCTACATGTATATATGTATGTATTGAATGAAAATATTTTGGATTTCTATCTCTTTTTTGTAATAGCCAAATGGAGTGAAACTCCACCATTAATAAGAATAGTTGTTGGGAACTATGAGAAAATCAACCAAATTTAAACCTATCACCTATAACCTCTTTATTAATAACATAACTTAAATAAATGATTTAATTGACTAAATTAATCCTTAAAACTAGATAATGATTATTTAACTAATTTAATTAACCCTTAAAACTTTATATATGTAAAACAATTATTTTGCTATTTTTATTTACTAAATGAACTGTAAGGTCTTCGACTAGATGGACGTGGAGACCTTCGCTCAATTCCTCAAGGAGACAAAACTTGGGGCAAGTGGATGCCTTGGGCATGTGAACGCGCCAAGGGGCTTGCCCAAGTATGAAGCAACCAAGAGATTAGGGCACACCGGCATGAGGGGCACACCAAGGTTGGGCGTGTCGGTCCCAAGGGGCACGATGGTTGACAAACGCATGGGTTCGTTTGGGCGACTGGGTCTGGGAAGGGGCACGACAATTCGTTCAGACGTCTAGGTTTGCGAAGGGGTGAGACGATTTGTTTGGGAGACTGAGTCCATGAAGGGGCACGACGATTCATTTGGACATGAGTTCGTGAAGGGACGCGACACCCCCAAAGGACGTGATGGTTCATGATGGTGACCTTTGTAGAACCTATAATAGAACAAGGGCGCATAACCAAGGAAGGTAGTTTTGACAAGACAAGGAGAGCAAGAGAGCTCTACGATTTTGAGGCAGACGAAGAGGAGGAGCTCCCTCAAGGAGCCAAGTCGCTCCACTTGGGAGGACTTGTGTTGCCT
>CBVK0100624803.1:0-45909 GCA_900067695.1 Picea abies | reverse complement strand
CTCACTTCTACATCATACCATGCAATCAATATTTGATATCTGATTATGAAATGCACACACAAAATACTAAAGACTATAATATTTCCAATTCAATTGGTCTCATATAATTTGGATCCTCTATGAAGAAGTTGTGATTGTTGTACTTGGAACACCTGTTTGATACTAATTTTAGGATGAGTCAAAAACCTTATCATCCATAGAGTGTATCTCCAAAAGTAAAATGACCTAGAGGAAAAAAGTCTTACCATGGATACCTTGATATTTCTTCTCAATAGCATCCAAGTTTCTCTATCTGAATCATTCTATAAAAAACATTATAGCGAAAATGGTAAGATGACCTTTAAATAATATAGCTTAGAATACATTGTCACAAGACTTCATCCTCCCTTGTAATGTCGCCCTTCTTCACTTCATCTTCCCTCTTGAATTTTCCTTGGATATCCTTGGTTACCTCAGATAAAAATCACTTGAGTTAATGTTACAAATGAATTCCTAGGTGCCTTATTTATACTAGATATTGCACCCTCGTTTTAGGGCCGACTTGACCCAAATAAAATTCAATTTAATTTTTAATGATTATTCCATTGGGTTCGACTTTACCAACAATATCCTTAATATTTATTTTAATAGTCATTGCAATGGGGATTAATTGTACTTCTTGTTTGCAACACATTTTAGGGGTTGACTTATAACTTTGTGTCCTTAGATCTAGGGCTTCCTCATTTACTTTTGGGGATTCATCTTTAAGAGGGCATACCTTCTCAACCATGAGGAACCACATGGTATACCACCTACCTTTGGAAACAAAATGATGAGGACTATACATCTATGAGGGTTATGTATGCATTTACAATGTCCTTCACACTCGTTTTCTTGAAACAAGTTTGGGATTTATGACCACACCTATGGGGCTTCTTAATGACTTGACCACTTAACCATTTTTCCAATACTTCTTGTAGAATTATCCAAAGAATCTTCCCATGAGGGCCATGCTTAGATCTATTCCATATGGGGACCACTTTGGAGACTTCTTCAAATAAAACCATCACTTATTCCTTAAAATAAACCCATCACTTCTAGGGGCTTCTTGGACTTTCTTCGAGGCTTCTTCTAGGGTTGGCATGCTTCTTGTAGGGTTGAAATCAATGAAAACCAACTTTCCAACAATATCACCCTTTGGAATTGATGGAAACACTCATACTTCCCCTGTGACATTGCTCCCGATCCTTCTCTCCTCATGTTTCTCTCCCCCTTTGACATCAATGGACAAGGGTAAATCTCTTTGGGTTTGCTCCCCCTGTCTTCATGCTTCTAATCTTTCTCTCTTGATATTTATCTTCCCCTTTGATATTAATGGAAAAGAGTAACTCCCCTTGACAATATAACTTCTTTCAACAATCTCTCTCTCTCTCTCTCTCTCTCTCTCTCTTTGATATCAATGGAAAAGAGTAACTCCCCTTGACAATATAACTTTTTTCAACAATCTCTCTCTCTCTCTCTCTCTCTCTCTCTCTCTCTCTCTCTCTCTTCATGCATTCCCATGTATTCATGCTTCTAATCATTCTCTTCTACTTTTTTTCTTTCTCTTCCCCTTTGACATTAATGGTAATTCCCTCTAATGATTTCTCTCCCCTTGCATTGTTTTGCAAGATGTCATGTAGATCAATTTGGGGCCTCCTTTATATGCTTTCGTTCCTCTCTTCCAGTGCTTCTAGTCCATTGGTGCTTCCTACTACTGTAATCTGCTAATGTATATGAAAAGCATTCATGTTAAGGTTCCTTCATCACTTGAATTCAATTATTATCATATTCACTGAACTTACATCAATGAAATAATCATCCAACAATATTCTCTTGACAATATAATTCTTCCTGATGGTTTCTCTCTATCCTGTTGTTACTTTCACTACTTACCTTCACATGACTAGTTGTTTTCACTTGTCAATATGCTTTACTTCTAAGTCATATGCTTTACAATGAGTCCATATTCTGTTCTGCAATTCCTTCTGAGTTCATGATTTCATCCACTGTCATGTATCCTCTCTGGTTCATGTCAAGTATTGTCTTCTATACCTGTCAAATGTCTCATGAAATCATTTCTATCCATATAAAAACTGTCCACAACTCTGCTACTCAACTATACACAATGTTGACTAAAATGCCACTTTACTGTTCTGAGAGCCTCTTCTAATCTGCTACAACTTATTACTGCATATTTATGCTCTTCAAGATGAATAAAATATGTCCACTGATCTGCTTTTTCTTCAAATCAAACTCCAATCCATCACAAGACATTTTGTACCCCTTCCATCAAACCGTTCTGAATCTGCCTTCCCAAAATCTGCAAAGAAGTACTTCAGACTGCCCAAAAAATAGTTATCTAATCTATAATTTTTTCTTAGACTCCCCCTCTTCAATATTCACATTTACTAAGAGTCTCCAAGCCAGATGGATTAGAACAATATATAAGTCTGCTTTGTTGTAGGATCATCCTTCTAAATTATGACATCTTCCTCTTTACTTGTAGATTCATCATGATTTCTCACTATTGCAAATCCTAAGAGTATGATTTCTAGGAGTACTTCATTCACCTGCTCTTTTTGTTCTTTATTTATTATCCAAACCTTTTTGTACCTGATATCAATGTTTTATTTCATGGAAGTATCCATCATGCTTCTACAATCATGGGCTATGTGTCCATAGTTGTGGAATTTGTAACATTTAATATTGTATAGAGCCACATAAACATTTATTTCTTCAACATTTCTTCCATAAGCTCTGTAATCTACAACTTTATGTCAAAAGTTATTACAAGTAAAAAAATAAACAAAAAATAAACTTTGATACCTGGCAATAAATGATCTTCTTTGTGATGTAGTCCTTCTGAATTCATGCCTTAGCTGATCTTCTCTTCTATTTTTTCATTCGTAATGATTGAAGCCTCTTTGATACCTATGGATAAAAGGTCTTCTATGAGATACGTATCTTTTGCATTCGTTCCTTTTTTACTCTTGTTGATCATGATTCCTTCCTTTGAGAATGTCTACATAATTCTTATCCTTCTCTTCATTCTTATTTTTCAACAACCTGGCTTCAACTTTCATTGTTGTTTGTGTGGATATTCCACTCTCTTTGACATTCTTGATGAAATTTATATTTTCATTTTCTTTGCATGAGGCATCACCAATGTATCCAAGACCTGTTTTATTGAATGGTGATCTTTGACAACAGATAATATATTCTAGTACTTGAGAGCTCTTCTAGTTCTTGTTGAGCTTGTCAACTTCAACCATTAATGATACAACTTCTTATTCAAGATTTTCAAATCTTTCTTCATCATTTGGATCTTCATAACTTCTTTCATTCTCTTTGCTTCTTCAAGTTGGGTCTTCAAGGAGATGATTTCTTCTTCAAGTCGTCTTTATTGTTGACTAAATTCTACTTCAAACTTGTTTAAGTCCTCATTGTTATAGGTGTATCCCCCTATGGACAAGTGGATACCCTCTTGGTCTCTAGATTCCTAAGACCAAGACAGAAAGGGTGCTATCATTGGTCACTAACATCCTTTTAGATCTAACTAAGATAATGTATGAAGAGGAAGAAGAAAATTGTACCTTTTTAATGGCGTTTGTCCTTGCATAGTCCAAGTTGAGATTTAATCCTAAGCTCCTCAATAAGTCCTATAAAACAGACAAAGATACAACAAGCTTCCTATTCTACTGAGATTAGCTCCAAAATAGATCTATCTACTAGAGACAAGTTCATCTGGAACAAACAAAAACTTGAAAGAAACAAGCCAAGCATATATGTATATTAATGATAACAAATGAAGAGTACTTACAGACCTTTGATGAAGGTGCAAAAACTTCTTCCAGCTTTCTTTCTCCAACCTTTTCTCAAGTAATCCACACTGATTATGCTTCAATGGTATCTCACTTATCAAATCATAAGTTTGATGCTTTATATCTTCTCCAATTCCCCTTTTACCATGAGAAGGCCTCCTTATATAGGATTGGAGAGGCCAAACCACTTGAGAGATCCTTGGGATAAGTTGAGGATTCTTCTCCTTCAGTTGTGAATCTTCCCTAAGATCATGCATTGACCTCTAATTCGAATCCAACCACCTTCATATATTGAGGGGATTCTTCCCTGATTTATCTTAACAAACCAAAATTCACTCAGGAAGGGTAGCGCTCCCCCAAAATGGGGCATAGACTATTGCAACACTCCCCCCAAGGAGGTCTGGGTGTGTTGGCGCTCCTTGAAAGTGTATAGGGGAGCGTTTCCTTCCAAAAATGACTTTTAAGTGGTTTGCTCCATGGAAAACGACTTGTAGTCCTTGTCAATCAATTTCTCCTCTTCAAAAATAGTCTTTGAGGTGTCTTAAGTGTCCTTATGATGTCGTTAGAGAGATGACATAGGAAATTTAATAGTATGATGTTTGCAACACTTGTGACCAATATGCAACACTTGTGACAATTGTAATGACGACACTAGCCATCATTGCAATGAGTGATTTTGATGTGTAACACTCATATATTTCCTTAAGATGACTTGTAAAATTTGATTCTCTCTTCTCTACTTCCTTTCTTTTTCATACTACTTCATCTTCCAAACATTGTTTCTCTTCCAACTGATCCTTAAGAGTTTCTTCAATCACTTTGGATTCTTCCAGACGATCTTTTAGATTTATGATAATCTGTTGGGCTTCTTCATAATTTTTGTTCAATTCTTCCTTGAGGGAGTTATTTTCCTTCCTTTATTTTCTTAGATCACTTAAAGAACTGATTAGTTTAGCCTCAAGATCCACTTCGCCTTCTTCAAAATTGTTGTCCCTTGACAAGTTTTGGAGAACCTTGGTCATGTTTGACCATTTCTAGGACTTCGACAGGCTGGTCAAAGATGAAGCGCCCAGGCAAAGCGAAGATCACGGGATCTCGCCCCCTTTTGCAAGATTTTTAGGTTTAGGGTTTATGTAACGGGTATGGGATGTCGACCCATGGTTCTTACCCATGTTTAGGCCCCACTTGTAATGTATAAATAGATATCTAGGTGATGTAAGAAGTACCAGACCTAGTAAGAGGATTTTCCTAAGTGCAAGTTCTGTGTGAATTGTAAGAAGGCTTGGTGCATACTGTGTGTTGAGAACTTGCAGAGCTAAGTGCAAGTGATTGTAAGAAGGCTTTGTGTTATGCCAAGCTCAGGGAAGGAGGATTTGGCGAGGTGCACGCAGATCTCCTCTCCTATGCAGAGTTGGCTTTGTGGCTCTGTGCATGTGAGAAGATTGAAAGAAGATAATAAAGAAGAAGAAGAGTTGGTGGATGTAGCCCCACACTGGGGGTGAACCACGTATATCTTGTGTTGTGGTTGCTTTGTGTGATTGATGTGATTTATGCTTAGTTTTGTAATATTTATATATAGTAGATGCATCTGATATAATAGCTTAGTTCTTAATAACATGAATGAATGTTAAATCTATTGATGCTATGTGCAGAATGGTTAGATGTGCTTATATCATGTTGAATATTGTGATGCTCTGTAATTAGGGTTTTATCTGTGATGTAAATAAGAGTTAAATACTAATGAATTTTAATTTTTAAGTGTTCTGTTAAGTATTGTAATCACAGATTTGTGTCCCATCTAGGTTGTAGACACTTGAGTCTTGCAACCCCCCCTACCTCTACCTCGGGTGAGACTTCATCTGCTTCACAGGTGTTGCCAAAAGGGTCAGTAGTTAGGGTTTTTTTGGTGCTCTATTGAAGTGTTGAACCCTGGGTTGGCCCCTGTGCCAACAAATGGTTTCTTTGCCAGGACCTGAAACTGTGATTGTTGGGAATTGAAGAAAAGAGAAAGATTTGTGCGTAGATTTGTTGTTGTAATGCGCAGTATTCTACCTGACTTGTGAAGCTCTATGCTAAGAAGGGATTTGGATCTGAATAAAAGAGGTAATATCTTAAAGCTTTGTGCTTTGATAAAGGTAAGATAAGTGGAATTTTTTTTTTCAAAAGAATGGATCTAGGTATCTTTGATAGATTTTGTCCTAGTCTAAAAACTAGAGCAAAACTAGAAGAAAGAAGATTTGATATGAATAGATCTGATATAAATAATGAAAGATATGTTATTCCTATGCATAGAAATAATTTTTGGACTAACAAGTGGATGCAGGATCCTAGAAAGATTTTTTTGTAGGTCCACCACTGTGATCCCAATGCATAGTACAAGAAAGGTTGGGGATCATTTAAGAGAAAGAGAGGATTGAATCTGTGTTATAGTTGCAGAAGATCGAGACATCTTGCTAAGGAATTCCCTGGTAGAGGTCCTATTTGAATTTGTTGTAAATCTATTGATCGCGAAGTTCTGGATTTTCCTAGAATGATTGCTAAAGTTGAGAAGATGAATATGAGACAAAAAAACCATGAGGAAGGTCAAGAGACTAAGAATATTTTAAAGAAATAGAAAGAATCAGTCGCTATATTATTGCAGATAAAAGAAACATTGAATGATCATAGAGACATCAGTTTATCAAAGATCTTAAAAGAGAAAGAGTACATAGAAACAAGAATAGGAGAATTTGACATAAACTGTGTTCTGGATGAGGCAACACAGGTGAACATTATGATAGAAAGTACTTGGGAAATTTTGGGAAAGCCTACTATGGTTCCTTTATTGGGAGGAATAAGATTGTTTAAAGGAAAGTTGATAACCCTATGTGGAAGACTTACTCATATACCTATGACTGCTCATGGAACATTGACAGAAGAAGAATTCGAGGTCATTAATTTTTTTGAGAGAAGTACCCCCTTTGCACTTTTGTTAGGAAGAACTTGGATTGAGAAAGATCAAATCCGAAGGAAAGAAGAAGAGGAAGTTATATAAAATAAAAAGCAAGAGTTAAGGGATTTCATGGCTAGGAGAATAGTGTGCTTAATAGAAGAACAAGAGGACAAGTCGAAGCAACTGAGGGCTAGAGACCTAGTTGTTGAAGTTGAGAAAACATAAGAAATCTTGAAAAACCTATTCATGCAGGAGAAAAGAGCGCCCACCCCTAAAATAGTAAGTGGAGAGGTATTCCACTCAAACCCTTTGAAAGACCCTCATTAGTGTGGAGTTACTATGTTCAGTATAGATAAGAATAAGAATGGAAAGAGGAACCCAATAGCTCAGATCACAAGAAAGAAGGCCAGAAAGCTCAGCAAGAAGAAAGCTAAGTTAGAAAAATTGCAAGAAGTTCCAAAGAGGAATTTGCAGAGAGAAGGTTTGTAGAACTTGAACCTTGTCGGAATAACAGAACCACACAAATTGCCACTTCGCCACGGCGGAGCAATATGACCGTTGGAGGCATCCCGACTATTAGAATGACACACCAGAACGGCTAGAAACACAGTTATGGCTAGAAAGATCACCATTGGACTGTTGAGACCGTTCCATAATGGATGGATTGAGGCATTCCTTCCGTTGGAGGAATCTGTTGCGAACATTATCTATTTAACCCATCGAATTTCTTATCGAGAATACTTTTGCAAACAATGACTATCTGAGCCCACAGAGAACTAATTACTTTCACTCAGTGCTTATCAAGACCTCTCCACCCATTCTTCTTACATCGAGTGTTTTTACACCGACCCGAGATATCTGATCTCGAGCATGTATGTCGGGCGACCTTAACGCAATGAAATATGTCGAAGAGATCCTCATAGAAATCATGGTTGAGAAGGTCATGTCCACAGGAGAATAGGCCTCATTGACAAGAGTTGTGAGCATCCCCATCGACTACATGTCGATCTGGTCCATCCCAAAATGCGACAGAGAAATGGAGCAAGCATCGCGATGACTTGGCGGATGAGAAGCTCATCCCATCAATCCTTCCTGATTATATCCCACCTCTGGCTGGCGCAATTAGTTGTGACAGAATCCCGAGAGACTGTGACTATACACTAATCACTGCATACGTCCTGAAGGGGATATGCGCAGTTGGATCACAGTTGGGACAAATTTTGACGCTCAAGATTAGTGATTTCAACTTGGGAGATCGCAAGAATTATAGAATTCTCACCCCACATAAGTACTTAACCAAAACAACCAGGAAGAATTTGAAGATAATCCCCTAGCAGTGGACCATTGCTATAGCAGGAAAACCCCTCTATGGACTACATAAAGGGCCTAAAGTGTAGGCAAAGCTAACCATCTAAGGACTCCTACTTTTTATCAATATCCCAACATTACCCCACAATCATACATACAAGACAAGAGAGAGGGATCCGGCAGGCCTACCTTAAACTCTATGTCTGGTGTCGATCCCTTTGCACTTGGTTGTTTCCTGACTGCAAATATCCTCCCAAGGCTGACCTGCATTCATCAAAAGAAAAACAAGAAACTACAAGCATGCATTCTACATATGGATTAGTGGGTTAGACATCATAAACAAGAAATTTAAACAAATCATATAAGTTCAAGACGTCATTTGGTGGGACGAAAAAATACTTCTTTATATTAATCTCACAAAAGTCGCTTACAACATCAGACCGACACTGCTCCTTGAACTTGGTCCTGGGCTCCTCTTCACCATGCACCAACTGCTTCCACGTCTTCTTCTCCTCTTCAGTTCTCTCTTAGGTAAATGGTAAGGGCTTTACAATTGGAGCAAATGGGGATTGATAAAATGTGAAGAATTTCTTTTCTTTCGTGCTTCCTCTTGCAATAGGACCTCAACCCCTTCTTTTATAGGCCAAAAGGGACAATAACAGTTGGGGTGACTAGCTATGGGCATTCAAACGATTAAGTAATGACACAGAAACCATTATCCTACGAAAATTTCAACATTTCATGATATTTTGTGAGTGTACGTGGGTTGTAGTGGCTCAAAAAGCATGTGTACGTGAATAATAATGGTGCAGGGTGCATACACCTTCAAAATGATGGTTTTTAGAAGAGTTGTTCAAATAATGGCTTGGTAAATATAGCAAGTTAGATGGCCTGATGTCAGGTATGAATGTCAAGTGCAATTTAGGGTTATAATAGATGTCCCCTAATGTGTGAGGTAAGAAGAGCATCTGATGGCCGAAATACATTACAAATCTTCACCACTGTACGATGCGAGTGATCCCAAGGACCAGAGTTCACGAGGCGCCATCTACAAAAATAACAATTTGTCTCACCGAGGCGAGCATACCCTTGCTTGAGATGAAATAAAATCATGGCTACCAATCAAATACACTGCAGATCCATGTCATATAACTATATAAAGTGTAGTCGCGAGAAATACATAGAGGATCTACATCTCAAAATAAAAAATATATACATGTATAGTATCCATTTTTAAGAAGCCAGTGATGCCTAATGGTTGGATATGAGGCCTTTAGAGCTCGAGCAACAACTTCAGAATCTTCAAAACTTAGGTAGGAGTGTAATATGAGTGTATGACTTCACTACCCAGAGGTCTTCGACGGCCTGTCGATAAAAGACAAGAGGATCTTGATGATCAAGCATAGAACTTCATTGATTTTGAGCAAGGGCTTGACTGGTCTTTCGGGATGGTCGGGCATGAGGACAAGAGACAAATTGTAGAAGGGTCAAATCAAGTTTAGTAAGACTTCCCTTGGATGAAAGAATGACAAAAGATGAGACTCGGGTAGCATGGCATTGACATAAGTTCACAATGCAGGAGGCAAAGCGAACTCTCCATATGTTTGGAAGGGTAACCAAATGGAGGAGGACACAACTCTATGTAGCAAGAAAAGCTTCCTAAGGTCATATTGAATCCTAAGGCTTGACGAACAAACAAAAGGATGTGGTTTATCCAAGGGAGACTCATTGTGTTGTCAACAAAAAGAAAATACTTTTCCCTTCCTCTTTTTGGGGTATATTTGAATTTTTTATCTTTTTCAATAATTTTGGGAACCTTGAAAAAGAATAATGAATGCTACGTTACAAAGGAGGATCGAGTGTCGCATACATACTAGTTCCAAGTGCAAGAAACACATTGATTCTAAGAGCAAGGGGACATATGTAGGAAAAGGACACTCGAGAAAAATCCTCCATGGGTCAAGGTGTCATGACGCAGAGGCAAAGTGCTACAAGGCTTGCGTATAAGGCATGCTTTAGATGGTTCAGTTGAGAGCAACATGGAGCCGGAATTAGGCCAAAGATGCATGAATGCAAATGCGATTAATGAGACACAATGACAATGTCCTTTGATGTCATTTTAATGAGCCCAGAGAAGGTAAGCTCGGCGGTTTTTCATTTTTAGAGAGTCTGAAAAAGTGTAAAAGGAGACTCCACTGGGGTACCTTTTTCGAAGGTAGTCTAGTCAATTTGAAAAATGGGTAAACTAGCACCGAACAAATGTCTATTCAAATTCATTTTAACGAGTGTGACAAAGACAATATCACTCGATAATATTTTCATTTTTAAGGAGTCTGAAAAGAGCTTAAATATAGACTCCGTCAGGGATGTTATTCTGGACCAATTTAATGAGTGTGAAGAAACAAGGTCACTCGACTATCTTTTCAATTTTAGGGAGTCTGAAAAGAGCTTAACTATGGACTCTATTGGGGTTCCTTTTTTGTAATTTTTAGTCCCTCAGGCCCGAAAAAGGGGTTAAATCTATACCTAAGAATACTCTTCTAGAGAACCGAGGTTCCTAGAGTATACCTTTGTTCGTACTTTTGACCATCCGGACCGAAAAAGGGGTAAACTACCACCGGATAGACTTGCCTTCAAATTTTAGTTTAGCGAGCATGAAGGGAAATAATATCAGTCGGAAATCTTTTCATATTTAGAGGGTCTGAAAAGGGCTTAAAAGAAGACCTGTTGTGTTTTGGGAGTCCCAAGGGTGAGGTCAAGAGTGATAATGAATCATGCAAATGAGGCTTATACTCGTAATCAGGAAAAAACTAAAAAGGACTCCCGAGCCTATAGTCATTAGTGACGACATGGACACTAAAATGCAACCAGGATCTACCGAGGGCATCCATGTGAAGGTAGGCTCTACCACTAAATTATGACACTTATAGAGCAAGAGTGAGGGTTCCGTGTCGTAATTCAGTGGGATCGATTCTATGGAGAAGAAGAAAAGACAACGAGGTGCAACAAGTGGAGGTGGAAACCTAACTTACATGCACAAAGTTGAAAAAATGACTTTTTACCAAAAGACCCAACTCTCCAAAAAGTTTCCCAATACCCAAACTAACACTTATCATAACATTCCATAAGAAACTCATGAACCATACTAAATGATTTTTAAGTTTAGAAAGAAAGAAAAAAGGGTTCGAAAAAATGACAAAAAGGGCCAAAAAAGTCTATAAACAGAAGTTTCGCAGCGCATTATCACTATTACGAATTGAGAATTGACCAAAAGTAAAAAAAAAAAAAACCTTTGTCAAAAGAGTTGATTCTGTGAGCTTTAGTGGATGAAATGAACTTCTACTTGGACCAAGTAAGTACAAATTATCCCCTCCTACATTTCCATTCCTCCTTTTTGTATTTATTTTTGTTTTTTGGGGGGGCACTGACCTTTAAAAGGGTTAGCCCTGCGTATACACGGGTTGTCCAAACACAGCCCGCTTGTGCATGTGGGCAGAAGAGAAACTGCCCACGTGTACATGCGACTGTCCTCAATACGGCTCACATACACCCTCAATAAGTGGGAAAAAAAGGAATGCAAGAGTTAACTCTCCATGATTTTGTCTTTTTGCAGGATGTATGTTCATTGGAGAGGGAGGGAACATCAGGAATTTGATTTTTTGGTCTCAGAAGACCCTACTATTGTCTTTATCTTGTCACAATGTGGGTTTCTAAATTTCTTCCGGTGTCTGTTTATGAGGACATGACCCAGGTTGCTACATGCATTGATATATTACTGGCATCTTGACGTAGAGGCATTCATGCTCGAGGGGCAGTTGTTGACTCCAATGAATGAGGAAACTTACTTTATGACTGGTCTCTTGAGGAGAGGGGATCCAGTCAACTTGCTCACTTTTCCCCCCAGGCCACACAAAATTGAGGAGTTGATTGGACTCCATTGTGAGGCTAATAATGAGAAATTAGGTTCTCAGGTGCCTATAAACAATATCAGCAACCTACCACTGAAAGCGATTGTTCTACTCATTGGGCGTATCATTGGATCCACAACTTTGCATCAGGATTCCCTGGTGCACATGCATTGTGCAGTTCAATGCTTAAATGCACAATTTTTTGACTGGAGCACAACCATGATGACATGCATGAAGAGACAATTGAAAGATTGTCGAGTGCGGGCGCATAGGAACTTTAGGTTTGGGACTGTTTTGTTCTCTTTCTTCTTTGAGATGTTACCCAACATCAGTCCTCAAGAGACTATACGAGGGCATGAGGTCACTCTCCCAGTGCTATGCAGATGGGCGACATTGTTGGTGCAATAGGGGGGAGGGAGGACCATTGAGGCCTTCGATGACAAGTTTTTTGACTGGTGGTCTCAGCAAATTATGGCGATAGAGGACTAACCCTATGTCGGGATTGACTTCTCCAAGGACCCTGACATGTTCGTACCTCCCAGAGTAGAGCGAGGAGCGCTGGGTATGCTTGTTTTTTCAAAGTTATTTAATTTTTATTTCTTTTTTATATATATCATTTTTTTTCTACCAGAGTATCTGACAAGTATGTATCCGTTATGTGTAGATGTGGGACCAGTGCATCGAGGAGATTTCATGAGGACCAGACAGCGTCCTCGACTAGAGGCAGGACCAGCAGCTGCAGGGGGGCCTCCAGCCGGAGAGGCTGATAGAGTTTTGAGATGGGTGGAGTGGAACTTTACCACACTCACTCGTACAGTTCCAATGGCAGAGATCGAGGACCTACCACCATCAATGCAACCTCATGTAGTTGAGGTGCCATGGACCTGGGTCCAACTCTTTCGGCATTTGGAAAACGTCATTGTTCACTACGGCAAGGCTAACATGCCCCGCCCTTAGCTAGGTTAGACTACTTACGTGCCGAGAGAATTTTTTGTATATTTTTTAGGGCATAAGTCTCGTGACTCTGACTGGACATATTTTTGAGGCGCCTGCGCCCACCCATGTACTCTGATATTTTTATATATATATGGATATTTTTCATCTTTTTTCTTCTTATGGATTACATCTATTTTACAAATTTATTTACATGTGCGTGTGTGTGATTTTTCTTACATGTGTGCAAAATGCCAATCTAATATATGATTATCTAGAGTATCTATGATTTGATTCAATATCCTAGGGACATGGATATATGTAATGTAATCAAAGCTTCGTTCTAAGAGACATACCCTAAGGAATCGTCAGTGTAGAGTCAGATCATGAACATGGTAAACCCTATTTAACTGGGACAAAACCAGTTGGGTGTCTAAGTAGACTCGGAGATGAGAGATACCATGCAACAAAGGGTCACGAAGCAACTCTAGAACTATGTTATATTCAAAAACATTGTTTGTGGCATCACCTAAATAGATACATCTTGAAGATAACAACTGACCCTGAGGTGTGAAAATCACCCAGGCTGCGGAAGTAAGCCTCCAAGTGTGCCAACTAGCACTATCCACAAACCCAATGAACACCTCTGATTCACTTGACATCTTCCACAATGAAAAATATGACATAAAAAATGACACGTCCATAAAACCAAAAGACAAAAAATAAAAGAACAATGTACAAGAACTATACATATGTTACAAGAAGTCACTCAAGGCGACCCACCTATGAGGAATACATCTTGACGTAAATCCCATTTCTAGGCTATGCCAAATAATTTCCCTCAAATTCCACCAGACGATAAGTGCCTTTCTTTAGAACCTTCTTCACGATGAAAGATTCGAACCACATGGGTTTGAACTTGCCTACCCCCAGGCAGTCCTTATCTTGGTCAAAGACTAGGACAAGGTCACCTTCAAAGAAAATCCGAGGACGAATGGACCGGTCATACTGACACTTGACTTTTTGTTTGTGATCCTCGTTAGCCAAGGGTGCCTCCCAACGTTGCTCATCGAGCTACTCAATATATAATAAACGCTCTTCAAGAGTTGAAGTGTCTAGCAGTAACTGCACTGCCAACTTTAGAGATGGGATCTAGCACTCTATAGGCAAGACTGCTTCTAGCCCATAAATGAGTTGAAAAGGTGAGAAAAAAATTGCAGTCTTAACAAACGTTCGGTAGGCCCATAATACCAAGTACAACATCAAATTCCAATTTGACCTGGCCGAATTGATCGTTCGCTGTAAAATATTCTTCAGGGATTTATTCACAGCTTCCACCTGACCATTCTCTTGTGGGTAGTAGGGTGATGAATGTTCTTGCCTCAACCCAGGCTTTGATGTTAACTCATACATCATTTTTTTTTTTAAATGACTGCCATGGTCAATGACAATCTCTCTCGGGATGCCAAACCTTGCTATTATCTGGTTAAACAAAAAGACAGCTATAGTCTTGCCCTCATCTTTAAACATTGGCATAGCTTCGACCCACTTCATGAAGTAGTCTACTACTACGATGATATAACGGTTCCCCCTTGCAAAAGGAGGGTTGCATGTAGTGTAATCAATCCCCCACTTTGTGAAGGGACCAACTGTGATGATAGGAAGCGGGGTGTTCCCTCATCTTTCGAGAGAAGATCTAACACGGGTGGCACTTATTGACTGATTCAAAATAATATTTGATTAATGTCGACCAAAAGTAACCGGCTCATAGAATCTTTTGGGTTGTTTCCAACCCAGACAAATGACCGCCACATGCTCCAGTGTGGCAATCATTAAGCACAATTTCCTCTTCTTCATGGGTGAGACACCGACGAAGGATGCAATCTACACCTCGATGATATAGAGTGTCCTCGAGTATGAGATAGTTTTTGGCCTAGTGGCGTATACAGCGATGCTCATCATGAGAAGCAGAGGTAGGGCACTTAAAAGTCTGGAGATAGACTAGTATATCTCCATACCAGGAGTCCAAAGACGTGATTAGAAACATGTCTCCTTTGATAGGCGAATCTTCGGGTATAACATTACCTGATTCAACTGAAAGTTCCAAAATGAGTTCCGCAAAGACCAACGACTTTTTGGATTTTGCCAAAAAAAAATCCAAGTCGAATTCCTGGAGGATAACTATCCATCTACTGATCTTTTCACCAATTACATGTCGCGTCAACACGTATTGAAACAGATTCACAATAACAATGATGGTGGCCTTGCGAAACAAGATGTAATGACAGAACCATTGGACAGCATGAAATGTTGCCAATGCAAGTTTTTCAAAGTGGGAATAATTGAGTTTTGGTCCAACCAAACCTCGTCTCATGTAATAAATCACATATTCTGAGAGAAAATAATCCTCCTAAACCAATACCATAATGATGGTTGACTCCGCAGTGGCCAAGTACAATAAGAAATATTTATTATAATTGGGTGGTCGAAGCAGAGGGGTGGATGTGAGGGTGCATTTCAAAACTTTGAAAGAGTGCTCAATGACTTCGTCCCAATGAAAAGGAATGTCCTTCTTCAGTAAACACATAAAACCCTTTGTGATCTCAGCATAGTTCACAATGAAACGCCGTAAAAAGTTTGTTTTTCCTTGTAGACTCTGAAGCTGGGGGATTGTGCACGAGGGAGGCAACTGAACTATTGCCTCAACCTTTAGAGGATCGACCATGATCCCTGTTGTCAAAACAATGAAACCAAACAAACGACCCGATGTGATGAAAAAACTACATTTGTTTGGATTCAAGCGGATCCGGTAGTAGTGACATTTCTCAAAGATAAGTTGGAGGTGTGCAAGATGATCATCTCTCTTGCGAGATCGTTATGCTAAATCATTGAGATAGGCCTCGACTATGTGTTTGAGGTCATGGAAAGAAAAACACATGGCCCACTGAAACGTAGCTCCATAGTTTTGCAAACTAAAAGGCATCTTTCGATAAGTGAATGTACCTCATGGACAGATGAAAGCAATTTTGTGTTGGTATTCGGGATTGATCTGTATCTGATTGTATCTTGAAAAACCATCCATGAAATAAAAGGCTTCACAACCTGCACATTCGTTGACTATCTGATCAATAAATGGCATGGGGAAATTGTCTTTTGGACAGGCCTTGTTCAAATCACAGAAGTCTGTACATACGCGAATCGTACCCTATTTTTTATTGACTGGAATGGGATTTGACACCCATTGAGTCAATTGGACGGGGTAGATGAAACGAGCTCAAAGTAGTTTCTATACTTCAGCCTTAATAGTTGTTGCTTTCCTAGGATTGACTGAATGAAGCTTCTGCCAGACCGTCTTAGCATCAAGATATGTCGTGATTTCGTGTTCGACGATCCTTGGATCTATGCCTGACATTTCCTCATAAGACCAGGAAAATACGTTGCGGAATTCCTTAAATAAATTTGTTTAGATTTGAATCTCCTCAGGGGAGCAGTCCGCTCCGACGAAGATATTCTCCACGATGCCAAGGATTCTGTAGATATCGATAGGTATCGTTTGAGCAATTTTTTCCATATTTCCTTCAGCGTAAACATTGTGTGTAGCCAAAGGATTTATAGGACAAGCCTTATCTCCAGTCATATTCAAAGTGAATTCACCTGCTTCAATTCTTATTAGCTCTGGGAGGAAGAAAGATCAGTGATGAAGATCATCCCAGGGTCTATCCGGACTAGTGATTGCCTCAATAATCGCCTCGTCTGAGGGAAATACTAAGTCTAAATAATCAATATCGATGAGGGAACCTTGAGCCAATGTAGGCTCGAGAATCGGATCCAACTTTTGTGTGGGAGTCAGATCAGGGTCGACAAAAGCTTGTTGAACTATAGAGTACACAACTTCTTCCGTGGACAAAGGCATGGCCATGCCATGGTGCCCTGTCCCTTCCATCATGGCTAATGTGGAAGGAAGAGTCCATGAATCCTTAAAGTAAGTTGTGTGAAATGACGAGATTTAAAAGATTTCGACCCTAGGCTGGTCAGAGACAGCTGACATGTAATGGACATTATGGGTCAGAGGTGGGTAATCGAAAGTACCCATCAAAGGTGGGCACAAACCAAACCCTACATTGACGATGTCAGGCTGAGGGTTATCAATCATCGGGACCATGGATACCCCCAATGAAGGGTCAAGACGGGAGAAGGATAACTGATCAATGGTCATGATTGGACCCTCGTGTGGAAACAACAAGACCCAAAAAAATGTCACGACCACTGCTTGCATAGCATAGGTCCAACTCCTTCCTAACAAGATATTGTAGTCAAGAGATGCATTGACCACTTCAACTTTGACGCACATGGTCTTCCCTCCTAACTGCATAGGAAAAGAGGGGATGATTACATGTGGTCGGAATGAACAATCGTCGAAAGTGGTAAGAAGGGTAGGGGACGGAGACAAAACGGTTTGGCCGATCACCTTCCAACACACCAAAGACATCATGCATGTCGAGGCACTCTCATCAACCATCGTGCAGAAAATGTTCCAAGTAAAAGTTTTCATGGTGTAAGCCACTACTATCTGAAACGCTACGCGGTAAGGAAGACGAGGTTTTAATTCGGTCGTATCAAGCATGATCGTTCTCGGATTACAAGTCTTAGTGGATCCTAAGGCAGCTAACAAAGCCTTTCTCTAGGAAGGGCATCTCTAGAGGAATTCCAAAGCTAACATCGCACAAGGGGTTTGTGACAAATCCTCCACCATAGAGTAGTTCTAGGTGGCCCTTGCGTTTGGGTTGTGAGAATCTTTCTTGAACGCACCTTTGGGGATGTGCTTCATTGTTTCACCCAACGTCTTCTCAATCTGGAGAGGAAGAGATGGGTTTTCGACTTCTTTACCCTTCTCAAGGGTGTTTGGCATTCCATAGTCGCGTGTCCTAGTCATTATTTCAACGCTACCTTTCATCATGTACACATTCGCGGACAAAGGATTACTCAAAGACGGAGGGGGTCCCTGACCGACCCCTTTTGTGCTTGAAGAGGCTTGAGATCAATTTTTCCCATGCGAAAATGGATTCGTTAACACGGCAGGCGGCTGTTGTGCCAATAACTTCTGGGCCTCCACAAGCCGAGGGCACTGGTGAGTCAAATGGTCTTCCTTACAAATATTACAAGGATACTTTGACTTTTTCTTTTTAGTGTTTCCCTCGCCAGCATTATTGGTAGGTTTCTTATCCCCCTTACCCTTCTTTCGTTGTTTCTTTTTTCCATCAGGCTATTGGGTGGCCTTCGGGTTTGTCTATTTCACACTGTGTACATCTGACATTTGAGTAGGGAGAACAGCCAAACTAATGGTCTGGTTGGCCGTTGTCTGTTGTATTGACAATTGTTGTAATTGATTCGACAGATGATCATCGGGATTATTTTGTGTTGAACCTACAATACCATCGGCATGTGGTCTAAATCTCTGTCTAGTCTTGTCAAGTATTGACCATGGTGCATCTGGAAAAACTTTGTAAAGTAAACCAGACTGAGAGTAAATCAATTCTAGCTGTTGGGCTCTCATTATCGCTTCTTCCTTTGAAAAGACCCCTGAGGTTGTGACATATTTAGATAACTGAGGTACCAAAGACTTAAGAAACCACTCTAGCAGGAATGCTGGTGGGACTAGCACTTTTATCAAACTCTTCTGTCGACTGCATTCTCGGATGTGATCTGAGATATGGTCCTCTTTTGTCTGCTCAAAGTTGGCCAACAATTCGGAGTCGAAATCATATCTCACAAGTAAGTGGAAATGGTTTAAGAAAGCCACTGCCAATTTGCCGAAGGAAGAGTATCTTGAGTGGTCGAGCTCGATGTACCATTTCTCCGCACTCCCAATGAGAGTGCATTGAAACAAACACAACTAGACAGAGTCATCTCTCAGAGAATTGGACGAGCACCATAAATGGAAGGTAGTCACATGATCACCTAGATCTTCGTTAGGCTTGGCCTTGAACTTTGGGATGTCCGAAGGCAACTTGGTCGGCATAGGGGGCCAACAAAGATCGTGACAGATGGGGTCATTTAATAACCTTGTCAAGTTTGACAAGTGTAGTGTTGCTAGAAACGGTATTTTGGGTTGTTGATTGTAACCAGGGAAAAAGGATCCTGGAGTTTGGCTCACACCAGGTTGCCAGGAAACATTAGGTTGTTGTCCAGGGTTCTGGTAATAACCATGGTCGTGACCAACATACGGATTTTGTGCTTGTTGAGATGTCATCGGCTGACTCCTGTAATAGGATCTAAAGGGTTGGGCTTGTGTCACATTCCAAGGATTTTGGTAAGGGTTGCCCCCTGCCAATTTGACGGGCATAGGTGATGAGCCTTGCTCGGGGTTCCATTGGCTATGGAAGGGGTTTCCCCCACTCGACATCCCTAACAAGGGAACTGATCCCTGCCACGGATTCTAAGGTCCTTGTGAGGAAGGAATTCCTAAGTTTTCCCCCTGTGCAGGAATAGTACCCTGTATAGGATGTTGTTGTCCATAACCGGGGTTACCCTCGACTGAGATGGAAGCTGACGAGAAAGAGTTGTTACCAAATGTGCTAAACAAAGAGAATGTTGTCGAACCTATCAACATGCTATAAGTAGGAATTCCTTGACTACCTGCTCCAAACGACCTATAGTTTACGTTTGGCCCGACGGAGTACTGGTGGGCACTGCCAAGCGAAGGGAATGAAGGAGGTATATGACCCCCTCTGTAAGGGAAAGCGTTATAGGGAGCTTAAGTTCCCCCCATGGATCCTTGCAGAGGATCATTGGAGCTCCCTGCCCCGATACCTAACATCTATAGAGTGGAGTGGGAAAGGACAGTGCCCATACCAAAGCCAGGCATCCCATATGAGAATGGAGGACCTGTCGCACTCTGGGTGAATGGAGTAGTGATCACCGCCATAGACGGAATCAGTCCATTGCTCGAGGTAGAGGTAGTCAAGACCATAGTGGTATGGACCAATGATGGTTGGTTAAGAGGTAGAACACCCCCTGTATTGACAGTCGTAGAGGAAATATGAGTATTACCTGAAGAAGTAACAACATTTGTTTCCATCACTGCTTGTGACACTACCTGACGCTCGTAAGGTTGAACTTGTACAACGATGGGCATCGATAGATCAATGATTGGATGGTTATATGGACCAAGAGATTGCGCTCCAAGGTCAGAAATGACTGGTTCCTCTGGAATTGAATGTTCTCCTCTCGGAGATGAGTTGGGCACGATTTCCTGTAACCCGGTCGCCTTAAAAGACCCTTGCTGGTCTAGTTTTCTCCTTAGCAGTGGCGGTGGTGGATCGAGATCAACCGGAGGCAGGCCCAAAAGCCTTCACAACCAGTGGAGCTCCTGATCCTCCACTGTGAGATAATATAAATGACACACTAGGGCTTTCTATAATCATTTTTTTTAAAACCAGCACACACTAGAAAAATTTCCTATGAGGTAAGACAAGCAGATCACTAGCTAGTTGGAAGAATAGTTACAATAGCCAACACTAGAGCAACTTACTGGTGCAAGTGCAACTCGAATAAGGAAGCACCCTCTGGGTATACTCTGCAAAGTGTGGCCCGATGTCTGCCCTAGGTACCATGGTATACCCCCGCAATCACCTGTGTAAGTCACTAAGATAAAGGCAACTAGGTTGCCAACATGCGTACAGTCACCAGGCGGGTACAGTCGACAGTCGGGTGGACCACAATGAGAAGGGTATCAAGCCTAAAACCTATCAAGGGTATCGAAAGCAAGTGTTCCAGAAGATGACTAAGGACATCGAATGGATTCGAGACACATGAAGCTCTGTGGCAAATGAAATCAACAAAATCCCACAATAATCCCTCTATATGCGTTCCCCACTATGCTTGGTCCGGCTTTGGAGGGGTTATCTCTGCTACCTTTCCGCACACGACCTTGTGTTTAGCCCATGTGTTAGAGGGGGGTCCCAAATAACTTTCACAATTACTGGACTTTCAAGCACTCCCTAGCTCAGACTCTTATGTTTTCTTTTGTAGCCTTGAAGAGTTTCCTCTCCAATCCTAAATCAAGGCTCTAGCTTAGACTAAATTGAAGAAACCTTCAAACATAAAGTGTAATAACTTTTAATTAGGCGTTAATTTTAGTGGCTATCTCAAGTCAAAAGGAATGAAAGTGAAACCAGTGATGTTCTTTAAGAGACGAAAGAGAAGAGCATAAGATGATACTAGAAACAAAAATACTTGTGTCTTCACAAATAAAGATTTTCCAATTGAAACTCTTTCACCAAACTTTTCGTAACTACTTTTCTCAGATCTTTGAAAAGAAAAAACTCTAAACAAGGTTTCTGTCTACTACAAGCTACTTAATGGCCTAAGAATTCAAGTAAAGAACCTAAGAAAACTTTATTTTTCCTTAGTAATCAAAGCAACTAACCTAAACTACTTTACCAAACAAAGTAATGAAATAATTTTTTTTATTGTTTTATGCTTCAAAACAAGAAATTTGAAAATGAATTTCTTTTCTTCTAAAGAAAAAGAGGGAAAAATACCAACAAGATAGGACCAAGAAATAACTTATGGCCCAATCGCAGATCGCAGGGAGTCACTGACAATACCAAAAAGGCAGATCCAAGCAAACTCACCAACTTATCTAAAAACCCTATTAAAGAAAACACAAGAAATATTTTGATGAAAATAAATATATGCTAAGGTCAGACCCAGGCTACAGACTGCTAAAATAGAGACCAGGGCTAGATCAAGAAGACCCCTGAGAATTATGACTTCTGACAGGGAAGGGGATGACTGCCTCTTCTTTGAAAAAGATTTTCTCAACATAGGCACGCTATTGTCACTTGAGCAACCAACATATGTACACGGGCTGCCCAAAGGCAAGGCACATATGCATGCGTTCAGACCCACTACAGGCCATGTACACCTCTTTAACTCCTCAAAAAAATGAAAAAACAACAGTCTAGCACAGGAAGGGAGTACTAGTATGGAAGACCAACATCCCTCAAAGACACAAAATCTTACAAAAACTCAAAAAACAGTGAATGAACTGATTCAAATCACCCAAAAAGAAATATCCCCAAAGACCCTAGAGGTATCCCTAGTACGGTCGCCAATTCTGGTATAGAAAGAAAACCCCTCTATAAACTACACAAAGGGCCTAAAGTGTAGGCAAATCTAACCGTCTAAAGTATCCTACTTCTTATCACTATCCCAACATTACCCCACAATCATACATAAAAGACAAGAGAGAGGGATTTGGTAGGCCTACCTTAAACTCCGCGCCGGTGTTGATCCCTTTGCACTTGGTTGTTTCCTGACTGCAAATATCCTCCCAAGGCTGACCTACATTCATCAAAAGACAAACAAGAAACTACAAGCATTCATTATGCATATGGATTAGTGGGTTAGACATCATAAACAAGAAATGTAAACAAATCATATAAGTTCAAGACGTCATTTGGCGAGACGAAAAAAGTACTTCTTTATATTAATCTCACAAAAGTCGCTTACAACATGAGACTAGCACTGCTCCTTGAACTTGGTCCTGGGCTCCTCTTCACCATGCACCAATTGCTTCCATGTCTTATTCTCCTCTTCGGTTCTCTCTTAGGGAAATGGTAAGGGATTTACAATTGGGGCAAAGGGGGATTGATAAAATGGGCAGAGTTTCTTTGCTCTCGTGCTTCCTCTTACAATGGGACCCCAACCCCTTATTTTATAGGCCAAAAGGGACATTAACAATTGGGGTGACTGGCTATGGGCAATCAAACGGTTAATTAACAGTTCGAAAACCAGTATCCTGTGCAAATTTCCACATTTCATGATATTCTGTGAGTGAACGTGGGCTGTACTAGCTTGACAAGCATGTGTATGCGGGCAATAATGGTGTAGGGTGCATACACCTTCAAAATGATGGCTTTTTAGAAGAGTTTTTCAAATAATGGCTTGGTAAAGATAGCAAGTTAGATGGCCTGACGCCAGGTATGCATGTCAGGTGAAATTTAGGGTTATAACAACCATGGACATTGCGAGGTCCAAAATCCTTAATGTGATGAATATACCACACTTTGGTAGACATCAGGAGGTTAACGTGTGCATTAAACTCCTCCTGTATTGATACAATGGCAGTTACCTATGGTTGGATATGAGCATCACCATAGATCTGACGCTGATCCATCGGATCACCGGATTAAGTATGCAAGGACCAGACCCTCAAGACGTTTACCTGGGGAAGGTTGTAGATTGCGCCCTGGCGCAACGAATAAAGGACACCTACGGCGATGTGGAGAAAGGGAACGGGGCTACAAGGTAGCCTCCATCCAAAATGGAGCAGTGCGCCTAGCTTGTCAGCTGATAGAAGGTAAGATTGTCAGGAAGAATAGACCAATGCAGGTCACAGGGTTTGTTGTTGACCTTGTAGGAAAATGTGTTGAAGGAATGCAGATGAATTGGGTGAGCTACCTCGTCAACCAGTTGGAGAAATATTGTCAAAAAGGTCAAGAACAGGGCTACAAGTTTCACTTCAGCTGGTTTTTTATTCTCATTGCCTTCATCACTTAGGAGATGTCAAAAGGAGCCACCTTCCCTGAAGTCGAGCCATCCAAACCCCTGACCGCGAGGTTCACCACCCTTTGGTATTCGAGGGACATGGCAAAGCAATGGAAGTCCAATGCGGTGTTCCACACCTATTACTTGCAGCTGCAGACGGATATTGAATCCTTCCCTTGCATGACATCAAATACTCTGCACAGGTTCAGGCCAATAGCGAAGTTCCACCCAAACAGGCACTTCATTTATATCACTGCACATGGAGATGAACACAATGAAGAGCTCTAGTCCTATTTCAAACTCACAGAGAAGGACATGGAAGAAATAACCAAGGAATGACCTACAGAATTCCTTGTCCCAGCTGAACAAATAGAATTCTCCGACCCTGACCTCATCGAAAGTCCTGTCGTCACTTGAGAAGAGTATGATGGACCTAGCAGTAGAAGGAAGAATAAGGAAGAAGTACAAGAAATGAACAACACATCAAAGGAAACTACACCAGAGACACTAGGAGGAGGAAGCAATGACGAAGTAGATCAGGAAGAGAACGAAGGGGAAGAAAACAAAAAGGAACAAGGCAAAGTGACACCACCTAAAGATCCCCTTACAAAGACTGAGACATCCAAGAAAAGAAAGCATTCCCCAAAGAAACCTTCTGCAAGGAAGAAGGCACGAGCTAATAAGCCCCAGTAAAAAACTGTACTTAGAGTAGATGATATTGACCTCATCATTGCCTCTGTATCAGATACCTCAAAGGACATTTTATAGCGAACCAAAGCCAAACAGGAGATAATGTTTGATCGGATTGAAGCAGAGCTGAAAGGGGTACAATAAGCCCTCTATTCAAACCGCACAGTGCCTACTGCGCCAGCACCATCAGAAGGAACAGAGTTGGGAGATGGGTCTTCCCAATTACGCGGATTAGCTGATGCAATGGAAGCTCGCCTCCGTCGAGTACATGAGGAAAAAGAACAGGCCACAAAGGCTCTGAAGGAAGCAAAAGAGGAATCCCTAGAGAAACATCGGTTTGCACAGCAAGAGAAAGAGGACCTCTAGGCGAAATTTGTAGAGGACACAGAGCAGCTCCAGAAAGAAAAAGAACAACTTCTTGGGGAGCAGATTAGAGTTAAATAAGAAGTCACTAGAGCACTTTTCTCTGTGCCAAGACTAGCACAGATGGAAGAAGGAACAACTAAGAGCCAGGTGGGGAAGCTCGTTGAAGCCATTCAATAGCTCCAAGCAAGAGTGGCAAAACTGGAATTGCAAGCAGTGTCAAGCACTCTGCAGGAAGTGCAAGATCAGAGGGAAGAAACTTCCCGGAGCATAGTTGAAAAATCAAGGCATTGGCCTTATAATGCAAGCAACTCAACAGTCAAAGTGTGAAGACCTACGAGCGCCTTGCAGAGGACTCAAAACTAAAGACATTGCAGTCACAACTCCAGGAGGCGAAGCAACAAGAAACAATAGTGCAATCACATTTCAAGCTACTGTCAATGGTCGAGAAGATGAAAAGGTCACAAGAACATCGCGTAGTTTAGCAACAGGCCCATGCCATCCAAAGTAAAGTCATGGAAGTAACCCAGAGGCTCCAGCCAGTTCAGGATGAAGCCTGCACACTTTTTGAGGAGATTGAAGGACAAGGTGCACAGCTAGAACAAGTGGTCACCATAGTAGAACAACATTTGGAAGGACCTGTGACTGAGAAATTCATTCAGGAGTTCATCGAGCAGGAGGCTCTGGCAAAGCAACAAGTCGAGGAAGCTCAAGCCGAGCTTGAGGCCTTCGAAGCAAAGTTTCCCAGATCAGAGTGACTTGGGATGAGTCATAGGTGAGTGTTGAGGGCCTATTGGCCCTTGAACAAGTTTTGGAGAACCTTGGTCATGTTTGACCATTTTTAGGACTTTGACAGGCTGGTCGAAGATGAAGCGCCCAGGCGAAGCGAGATCACAGGATCTCGCCCCCTTTTGCGAGATTTCTAGGTTTAGGGTTTATGTAACGAGTATGGGATGTCAGCCCATGGGTCTTACGCATGTTTAGGCCCCACTTGTAATGTATAAATAGATTTCTAGGCGATGTAAGAAGCACTAGATCTTGTAAGAGGATTTTGCTAAGTGCAATTTATGTGTGAATTGTAAGAAGGATTTGTGCATACTGTGTGTTGAGAACTTGTAGAGTTAAGTGCAAGTGATTGTAAGAAGGCTTTGTGTTGTGCCAAGCTCGGGAAGGAGGATCTGGTGAGGTGTGCATGGTTCTCTTGTCCTATGTGGAGTTGGATTTGTGGCTATGTGCATGTAAGAAGATTGAAAGAAGATAATAAAGAAGAAGAAGAGTTGGTGAACATAGCCCCATGCTGGGGGTGAACCACATATATCCTGTGTTATGGTTTCTTTGTGTGATTGATGTAATTTATGCTTAGTGTTGTAATATTTGTATATGGTAGATGCATCTGATATAGTAGCTTAGTTCTTAATAACATGAATGAATGTTAGATCTATTGATGCTATGTGCAAAATGGTTAGATGTTCTTAGATCTTGTTGAATATTGCGTTGCTCTGTAATTAGGGTTTTATATATGGTGTGAATAAGAGTTAAATACTAATGAATGTTAACTGTTAAGTGCTCTGTTAAGTATTGTGATTGCAGATTTGTGTCCCAGCTAGGTTGTAGATACTTGAGTCTTGCAACCCCCGCCGCCTCTACCTCGGGTGAGACTTCATCTGCTTCGTAGGAGTTTCCCAAAGGGTCAGTAGTTAGGGTTTTTTTGGTGTGCTTTTGAAGCGTTGAACCTCGGGTCTGCCCCTGTGCCAACAACAATCTTCTTCTTCTGGATCTGTCTGACATGATGAGAATATTTATTCTCGTTCTATCTCTACATCTTCTTTATCTTGTTTAGCATGCTATTTTTCTGTGATATAATGGGATCCCTTAGAATAGAGATTATGTAGCTTATCCCAAAGTTCTTTGGCTAATGAGCATTGTCCCATTTTGGATTTACCGAATAATATAAACCTTCCAGGATGAAATCCATTGTTATTTTGTTGTTCCTTTTTAATTCCTTCTTGGTTGTAGTCTTTAGTGGTTTCTTTGAAGTAGTGTATCCCATCAAAACTAAGTACCAAACATCATGCCCCTATGCATGTAAAAGTGTTTTCATTCTTGTGCTCCATATCTCATATTTCTTACCATCTCGACCATCAAACATTAGTGTTCAATTTTCTGAGTAATCCATGATCTGCCTTCCAGTGGTTAGATTGATTCTAAAGGACCTACTCTAATACCAATTGTTGGAATATTCACCAATACTGAGAGGGGGGCGAGGTGAATCAGTATTGAGTACTTTTTACCATTCTCGATCACAACATTAACTTATCAATGATTCCATTCACTTATGATTGCATTTAACATGTCATAAACATATGACCATAAACAATGCATCACATCATAAAAACAGATACACAATACACCATAATTATACATGAAAACCAAATGGGAGAAAAACACATAACACTTTCTTATATATCAAAAGATTACATTAATAGGAATCACCAACTTCCAAATTCTCTAGCACCAATTGGAAGGATGCTCCAACCTGAAAGAAGATACAACTCCCCAAATTCTCCAGCTCCAATTGGAAGGAGGCTCCAACCCCTTGATTTACAATATCCAACCTGAAGGAAGCTCTAACTCTCTATATTATCCATCCCCAACTGGAAGGAGGCTTCAACCCCCTATTTTACAAGCACCAACCTGAAGGAGAATTCAATCTCCTGTTGTGCACCACCCTATCGCCCTAAAATATAAATGGATACTTCAACCTATTACTGAAAATGTCATTGTCACTAATAATCAACCAGTCATTGTCACTATCACTGATAATCAACCACTCATTGTCACTATCACTGATACTGATACATCATCATCATCAAGATAGACTCAACTTGTCACTGTAATTGTCACTAATGTTGATACATCATCATCATCAACCTGTCACTACTACTGCCACTAATACTGATACTTCATCATCAATAAGACCAGATCCACTCACATACATCATACACCAAGACCATGACCAATATGTGCATCAAACATTGTGCTAATATATGTGTATCATAACATATATGTAACAAGAATGTTCCATATCCATAAACCATGTGCCAAGATATGCCTTAAGAATGTTCCGTAACATCCATAAACCATGTGCCAAGATATTCCTCAAACAAGTGCCATAATATCCATGAATCATGTACCAAATATATGCCAAAATGTGTCTCAAGAATGTATCGTAACATCCATAATATGTATCAAAGAATATGCCCAAACTCTCCAAGACATGCCTCAAATCATGTGCCAAAATATACATCAAATATGCAAACTTGTAAGATTCACCATGAGCTCAATTTTCCATTTCTGATTCTGAAATTTCTATCTGAGGTAGTTTTGTATGTATTGTCAGACCTCTGAAAATTTCACAGTCTGCAAAGTCCCAGAAAAGAAGTTATAGCAAAAATGCCAAGATGACTTGTTTGAAAAATATTTCAAGACCATTCAAGAACTCTGACTTCCACAAATCATATATCCAAAATTATTGTGAGTCAATGTCTGAAATTATAACCAAAGATACTTTTAGATTGTTTTTCAATCTCCTCAAAATTTTTGGGTCTAAAACTTCTGAGAACATAAGTTATAGCGAAAATGGAAAACCTTCCTGAATTTTTTCCTATTTTGGAGAGAGAAATTGTACAACATGCCACACACTCAATCTTTGATATATGATTCTTATACTCACACACACAATACTACAGACTTTACTCTTTCCAATTAAATTGGTAGCACAGAATTTGGATCCTCTATGAAGAAGTTATGACTATCTTACCCGGAACACCTGTTTGAGACTAGTTTCAGAACTAGTAAAAAACCCTATCATTCGTAGAGTGTATCTTCAAAAGTACAACGACCCATAAGAAATTTTTTTTACCACATGTACCTTGATATTTATTCTCAACAACCTCCAAGTTTTCCTATTTGAATCATTCTAGAAAATAATTTATAGCGAAAATGGTAAGACGACCTTTAAATAACATACCTTAGAACGCATCATCATAAGACTTCATCCTCCCTTGGAATATCTCCCTTCTTCACTTCATCTTCCCTTTGAAATTCTCCTAATATCTCCTTGGTTACCTCAGATAAAAATAACTTGAGATGATGTTACAAATGAACTCATAGATGCCTTATTTATACTAGATTTGGCACCCTCTTTTTAGTGCCAACTTGATCCAAATAAAATTCAATTTAATTTTTAATGGTTCTTCCATTGGGGCTGAATTTACCAAAAATATCCTTAATATTTATTTTAATATTCATTGCAATGACGTTGACTTGTAACTTCTTGTTTGCAAAACTTTTTAGGGGTTGACTTGTAACTTTTTGTCCTTAGATCCGAGGCTTCTTCATTTGCTTTTGGGGTTTCATCTTTAAGAGGGCATAACTTCTCAACTATGAGGAACCGCATGGCATACCACCTACCGTTAGAAACGACACGATGAGGACAATCCATCTATGAGGGTCGTGCATGCATTTACAATGTCCTTCACACTCATTTTCTTCAAACAACTTTGGGCTTCATGACCACACCCCTGGGTCTTCTTAATGACTTTATAACCACTTAACCATATTTCCTGGGCTTCTTGTAGACTTATTCAAAGAATCTTCCATGAGGGCCATGCTTAGAGCTATGCCATAAGTGGACCATTTTGGAAACTTCTTCAAATACACCCATCACTTATTCCTTCAAATAAAACCATCACTTATAGGGTCTTCTTGGACTTACTTTGGGGCTTCTTCTAGGGTTGACATCAATGAAAACCAACTTTCCAACAACATAAGGTAATGGCGTTAGGAAATTTGAACTGACTTCATTTCCACATAACCCAGTGTTTCCAAAATAGTTGTGTTTTCTTACTATGTCAATCAACTACATTGGCACATGGTTTATCCATTGATTGTTGGAAAAATCAAGCAAGTTGAGCTTCAATGAAGAAATATTGTTTGGACTCTGACCATTGCATCGATTATTGGAGAGGTTTAGAGAATTGAGTACTTGTATGGATCCCAAAGATGCATGAATAAGATCATTCAATCAATTACCAACAAGTTTTATTTTATCGAGAGCCTCACAGAGCCCTAATGTAGGAGGTATATGGATAGAGTGCATGTTATGTTGAGAAAGTAGGTTGTTCAGGAAGCTCAAGTTTCCAACTTCATCAAGCAATTCACTAGGAACCCATTATTGCTTGCATCTACTCTAGCCAAGAGAAATGCCTGCCCAATTTTTGGAGGCAAGCTTAATGAGCATTGATTGTTTTGTATGAGGAGTTTAGATAGATTTTTGGCCTTGTTGATTCCTTGACCCATTCCCCTCTCAAAACTATTGAAACTCAAAATAGTTATGGTGGCATGGGGTAATAGCTAGATACTTGATGGAACCCTACAAGTCAAATTGTTATTATTTACTTGAAAGAAATTCAAGATTGAACAATCCCCATATGATTTGGGAATCTCACCTATAAAGAAATTATGTAGAGCAAGAAAGAAAACTAATTTACCCCTTTTACACATACTAGAGGGAAACATACTAGTGAGATCATTCTCTGATACATCTATGTTATTGAAATTTTAAAAAACTACCAAGGCTTTGGGGTAATGGGCTAGTGAGATCATTCCACGATCATTCATGTACATAGATAAATTTGACACACACTAGAACTTGCCAAATTCATTGGTACTTTCCCTAAAATATTGTTTTTATAGAGGTGAAGAGACACCAAGTTGTTCAAGCTTTCAATCTCAGAGAGTGTCGCATTGAATGATTTCTTAGAGGCATCAAAATACCTCAAGGATATGAGGTTTGAAAACCCTGAAGGGATCTCTCCTACAATATTATTATCACAGAGTTCCAACTGATACAACTTTGTAAGCCTTGTGATTTCTTTTGGTATAGCTACTATTAAATAATTGTAAGAGATCTCTAAGTTTCCAAGCTCTATTAGATTGGTGATGTAAGGAAAAATGTGTCCTATTAAGGTAGAATTCAACAATTGCAACCAATTAAGGTGCTTTAGGCTGAATATCTATGTGAGTATTAAGCTCTAATTTAGAGGATTGTTGTTTAATTTCAAGGCATATAATTGAGTTATATTTATGATAAAAACAAGGAACTTACCAAAAAATTGTTCTTTGACAAGTCTGAACTTTATAAGGAGATGAGTGTAGAAAAATAAAGCAAAGTTCCAGATTGATTTATGTCATTGAACCAATAGTGTTGTAGGTGGTTCCATTCCATTGGCATGGAGAGGAAGCAGAGCTCTCCTAGTTGATCAATGCATTCGTTGGGTCTTGGAGATAAGGGAAAATTTTAGTGGTTAATTTCACCTATGGGCTAATTTTCCAAAAAAAGATTTGCCAATTTCCATTTTTTCTAAAAGTGATTCATCCAAATTCTATAGAATAAAATTAATCTACCTAAAAAATAGCCAAAATTTTATAGAAACTATATTAAATCCTTAGAAATTTGAATATTTTTACAAAAATATCGCGAAACATTTTATAGTTTACATATTAACAAGTAGTAAGGTTTTTACATTTTAAGATAAATTTCCATCCTTAAAATTATTCATACTTAGAGATTTGTCTTTATGTTGAACAAATATTAATTTCATTGACTTGGGCATTAAACTATGACAAACATACCATGAATACAAGAAGATTTCTAAGAATGGCATTGGTTTCCTTTTCTTTACAGCGAAACAATATGAATAGGAGATGAATTGAATGAGCTATTGAGAAGTTTGAAGGCCTCGAGTTCAAGAGTTTGAGCGCGGAGGATGGACGTCTAATCCCCTAAACCCACCTTCATTATCTCTCCCACTGTAGATGGAACCACCACCACCTTCATTAACTCTCGACATTAACTCTCCTAGTGTAGATGGAAGCAACAACAATGTTTAAGGGTTTCCCCAACATGGTATCTGACTTGGGGGTTATCCGACAATCGTGAAAGGCAATCGAGAGAAGTTCCATGGAAGCCATGGCCATGCCATAGTATGGAAACTAAGCGCAGGCCACAACAACACTATTAAAGAAACTGCTACGAGGTGCTTAGTGCTTGGCTTAGTGCTTGTAAACTTGCGAAGTGTTTAGTACTTTTGAAAAAACTTCATACATTTTTAAAAAGAATTCTTAACCAATCATTTCACATTTTTTTTTCTGTTTACACATGTATTTTTATTTTTTTTAAACCACAAAAATATACATTTTACAATATAGAAAATTAAAAATAAATTTATTAACCTATAATCTTACTTTTATTTACTAATCATGTTTCACAATTACGACTATAGAAAAATAATAACAATAATTACGTCGAAAGGCGTATACCTATTGACAATGGGCACAATTAATGATCTTTTAACCTTATTTAACCTTAAACCCTAATCTGATGGCTATGCATTGAAGATGCTGGCATATTCTTAGTCGTGCTCCAAAATCAATGGATCAGATTTATTGTTCATAACTTTCTTGCATTTATCAAGGCATCAGTTAACATGTTTACTTTTTAATATTTACCTAATCACATTAAAAAATTACTATAAAGGTATGTAATTGCCACGTTCCATTTATCAACCGAATGCAACCAAACGTTTCATATTACCACAGACGGATTACCACAAACGTTTTATATTGGACGCATGCGTTCTCAGTATATTGAGAAGCACACATTCTCAGAAAATACCTTTCGACGTTCTCAACCGCGAATTAACAGCTGTGCTAGTATAATTTCTGAAAAGTCTTAAGTGAGAACCACGTTCTCCACTTCCAATTCATAGACGGGTGGACACCCAATTTTTACATAAGATAAAACTGAATCTTTCAATCGCCGAACAGACGCTTTATTGTTACGGCCACAAGATTTGACTGACCCACAACCATTCTTTGCTATGCATGCAACAAATGTAATTATATGTCTAAAATCATCTATACTGTTACACTGCACGCTAAACGTATTAATCGTTGGAGCGTGAATACGGCATCTGTTCACACGTACAACATAACGACACGTTATGTCATTAGCATTAAAACAAAATTGTTTTTCAATGACAGGAAAGTCGCGTTTGTCTTTTTCCTCGGACACGTGTAACCAAGGCACCAAAGTTGCACCTTCTTTATCGACTTTTGCACCTCCAGCAATGATTACACGTGTAATGGCCCTTCCACTCTGTAGTTCTTTGTCATTGGAAGGTTTTGATTGCATTTTATAACATAACCACATATTGATCTTGGTATAAAGCCACACTCTCAATGTTGTGATGAACTCCATGACTGCTGATATGAAGCTCAATGATGTCGGAATGAGCCAATGTACCTTGCCATGTAGAAAGAAACCCGCCAAATTTAAAAATTTCAAAAATTGCTCATCGGATACTGACAAGTTGACGGGCAAGAGCCAATGATCGTGTAAACAGTTGCTGACATGCTGATTGTGAAGAATGATTCCATCTACTACTTCGTCGAAAGTCATGACACCGCCAGTCATCACTCCTTCCCAACATCGTCTGTAACAATGTCTGTAACCTTTCACAAACACCGCAGAGGAGAGGCAGGAGGCACACGCAACGCGGGCGGCGGCGGCGGTGGAAGTTGTGTCCACACAAGCATCGACGGTGGCGGCGGCGGCGCCGGGGGGGCCGGGGATGCCATAGAGGAGAACCTCTCCCAAGGTCAGCAGTTCCTCCCAGATTGTGGGAGTGATGTAATAACACATTTTCCCGTTGATGAACAACATGTTCCCCTCGCTTCCTCTTCTCTCGAGAATAAACCTGCTGCGCAAGTACCACAGACGGATCGTATCGAGTCCATCCGCCTCGATGCCTGTCCTCTGAGACGGAATATCCGCTTGGAGCACAAAACAATTCGCTCTCTTGAAAACTCGACCACCACAATGTTGCAGCCGAGAATAAGTTGAGGAGAGTCCCAAGGGTTGCAGTAAACAGCCTGGTATCAGCGCCCCAACCGTTTGTATCAGCTCCCCAACCGGTGTGATCTTCATGAACTGCCATAAGGCAAGGCAGATTTGCAACGCCAGCAGGACGTTATTCAAAATCAACTCGATTTCTTTCATTGCCTTACTTTCTCCTCCAATGATGAAGGGCAGAAGAGCCAATTCAGTCTGTTAATCGTTCTCCTCCTTCTCCTTCGAAAGAAGCGTAGTCCGCTAGTCTTTCTTCTCCTCTTCTTAATAATCTTCACCCTCCTCTTTTAGGAAAGAAGGCATATGATTCTTTTTCTTCGGATCTTGATATACGAGCCATCCAAGTCCTGGCATCTTTTCCTTCTGTTTTTATTATTTTCTTCTTTTCTTTCTGTTTTTATTCTTTTCTTTATTTCTTTCTGTTTTCATTCTTTTCTTCATCTTGTTGAAGGTCCGAGATGAGATTCTGATGCATCTACTGGTTGGTTTCCATGTGAATTAGGGTTTGATGTTTATACCTTACTTTTGTTTATCTTCTGCTTTCACTTTGAGACTTGAGTAGAAAAGCAAAACATGAATTCCGCGTGGGAAGGCACGAATTCCTTAAAAGATGATAACACTTTTCATGTCCTCTATTTTCTTTAATTTATTCTTTTCTTCAACTTGTTGCAGGGCCGAGATGATATTTTACAGGTCACTGGTTTGCATGTTAACAAAGGAAGGTATTTTCTTTTGTCTAGCATCTTGTTTTACATGGCTTAGTAAATGGGATATTCACTTGGAGAGATAAAGACTTTTGTTATTGATAGATTTCACAAGTTAAGGAGAAATAAATAATATTATATTGAAGAGTTTAACCACACATATAATCATCATCAAAAAGCTTACATAGGGGCTAATATATCTTGGAGAGCCAAAATGCTTATTGCCCAATTAAGAACTAATTCTCATCAACTCCTTTGGGAAAAGACCAAAGGAAGCTTGGGAAGAAAGGGTGTGCATGTTTTGCACCTCCGAAAAAGTGAAAACAGAAAAACATTTCATTTTAGAATGTGAGGCTTTCAAAGACAGTAGGAACAGCTATGTAAGTATTTTGACAACTAACTCAAAATAATTTATTCAGCTAGAAAAAAGTGAAAAAATTGGGAAAACTCATCATCAAATTGAACAAGAAAAGAGTTGAAATGCAAAATCAATGTGTGATACGACCAATCTCATAAACTTTTATTAACCTCGTGAATGTTAATATACTTTTTTTTTTTTTTCTTCATCATCTTCGTTCATCCGTTGGTGATTAAAGATAAACCCACTGCCCATGTCCTTTTCTCAAGCATTTTATTATAATCATTATTTTCTTATCTTCTGTGGCAGTTCCGGGTCCAAGACGAGATTCGACTCTCACCGGTTGGTTGGCATGTGAATTACGGTTTTACGTTTAGAAAAAGTAAAAGATAGAATTTCGCTAGAAGATAAATACTAGCACAGTTGTTAATATAGCAATTGGAGAATGTCGAAAAGGATCAGCAGGTAAAGAATTTATTAAATTTTATTATTGATTAACAAATAAACGGTTACTTTTCATTTATTTGGTGTTAATATTTTAATTTCTATTAATCATTTATGTGGCAATCAGTTAGCTATTAAAGTGATTTTTAAATATGATTAGGTAAATGTAAAAAAGTAAACACATAAACGGATGTCTTTATAATAGCTAAGAAGTTAATGATTGAAATCACAGCCATTTATTTTGTGTGACTACTAAGAATATTCCAGCCATATTTAATCATATCCATAGAAAACTTATTAAGCACTAAACCCCTATTAAATCTACCCATTATCAATAGATGTACCCTTTCGACGTAATAACATTTTATTATAATTTAAATTTAAATAAATTTAATGATTAAAATAAATAAATATAATAAGTTAAATAATTAAAGTAAAAATATATAGTTCAGTAATTCTTTCCATGTCCCTGAATACGATTAGTCCATAATATTTTTAATTTTTCCAGGTTCGTGAATACGATTAGTCCATAATATTTTTAGTGACTTTTAGTTTTATAAGAGAATAACTTACAATGTGGTAAAATTAAATCTATTATTATTAAATATATAAAATAGTTTTTTTACTTAATAATGAAAGACTATTTTTAATTTTTCCAGGTTCGTGAATACGATTAGTCCATAATATTTTTAGTGATTTTTAGTTTTATAAGAGAATAACTTACAATGTGGTAAAATTAAATTTATTATTATTAAATATATAAAATAGTTTTTTACTTAATAATGAAAGACTATTTTTTAATCAACAAAACCTAAAATTTATTTTTTATTAAGTATTTTAAATACTTTTTCTGTCCATGTTCATAATTAGGATGATTAGTATATATAAAAAAAATAAAATTATTAAACCGAAAAATGTTATACTCTATATAATATAGATGTTAGAGAATAAGTATAGATATTGAGTATACATGTTAGAAAATAAGTATAGATATGATACTCATGTACCAATCAAAATATACTTTTTGGCTTCTCATGTTGCTTTTTACCTACTTTACATAGTTCTTAACTATAATATTTTAGTACTTCTTTTTTCTTATATCAAATTTACATAATCAAAACATTTTCATCTTTAACTAAAATATATACAATCTTGAGTTTGAGCCCTAAACAAAAATGGTTTCTTCTTTATTTACATTAGCTAGCTAGAAAGAAAAAAATTATTTTCAACTCCTAGTATCATATTTTCAAATCAACTTTTATTGGAATTTATTAACTAAGAATATCATTCCTCCAACTCAGATAGGAGGACTCCTTCATGGAATTCAAGTTCAACCAATGTGCCCTCATGAAGGAGAAAAGCATGCATTAATAAACCATCTGCCAACTGATTGAACTCCTTGTTGATCTGGGAAAACAAAATTCAATCAAACTGACTTTGTAAATCTTCAATAGCTTTTGTGATTGACCCTAGACTAAGAATTTCCACTTGCCTTTTTCTATTGGCCCAATCAATTATTATCTTGGAATCACCCATGACCTACAGCCTTTTACAACCTAAGCGATTAGCAACATTTAGTAAAACCCAAAGTGCAACGGATTTTTCTTTGTTATTTGATCCCCTTTTGTGTGCATATTTCTGCTGATATGAATGAGAATGAGAAATAAACATTGTTGCTTCATCACCTCCTACTGTGGGATGTCCCTGGTTGGCCCCATCAAAGAACCCCTAGGGAATTGAAGGCTCAAAAGCAAGGCTTCTGATAGAATCCATCTTTTTTTGTTTGGTCCCAGTTTTAAATTCTTGAGTTGAGTTTAAAATCAATTGGGCTATCACTTCAATAGACATTTCTACATCCTGGAAAATCACCTTGTTTCTTGCCCACTATATGAAGTAGAAAAGATGACAAGGCATAGATTTGTAATCAGAGGAGGAGCTATCCTTCCACCACTCCTCAAGACAACCTATAAGATTCACTTAATTTCAAAGAAAATTTGAAGAAATATGTGAGGACACCTTCCTCCAAACAACTGAAAACTAAAAACACAAAGAGAACATGTGATAGATCAACTCAACATTAGTTTTTCATGTGGCACACCGATTCGGGTCAATCCACCGTCATTTTATTCATAGATGATTTTAGGGGCTAAATTTCGCCATTGAGATAATTTTCCATGGTTTTCCCAAAAAAAAATCATCAATTTCCATTTTTTCAAAAAATGATTTGCCCAAATTTCATAGAATAAAATTATTTTACTTTTAAAATCGCCAAAATTTTATAGAAACTATATAAAATCCTTAGAAATTTGAATATTTTAACAAAACTATCACCAAACATTTTACATTTTTCATATTAATATTAGCCCATGTTTCTACATTTTAATACAAATTTTCATCCTTAAAATTATCCTTGGTTTTATTCCATTATCCCATGTTAAAAGTTTTTTTGCAATTGCTTACCAAAGCACTATTATGAATTTTTTAGGATCTCGCAACTTCCAAACTGAGGCCCACCACCCATGTATTTATGCCTAGCATGACTCTTCCATGCTAGATGCATACCCAATTTTAGCAGTGTAATCTCTATACCTTGGGTTAGGCTCGTTTCATCCCACAACACTGCAACCATACTCCTTCCATTAGGTCCATCCTTTGGGAATGTCTTCCCATAGAAACCTCCCAACCACAACTCTCCTGAACGATCGAATGGACAAAATAAACTGAGATCAATGGTTCTCATATTCTTCGGGTTTGGAAGTGCTTGACCAATAATGACCTCTCTTTTCACTCTGACAACTCTATGGAGGACACATGTCCCCTTTTCACATGCCCTCTATGACATGGAAGCCTCTGATACATATACCCTTGTTCGTGTGTCCCTTGAAACTATATGCCCACGTGGAATGCTAACTCGATGAGATGACATGGCATCCACGTTGCTCTCGGCCACTTAAGAGGAAACATGCCTTATGATAGATTGAATGGGTAGAAAATGGTGTCGATCGATATTCCCGATTAGCATGGGGTCATAAACCAACACGATCCTTATCAGGCCATTGGGCCTGCCAAATCTGACGGTTGGTGTAACGTCCCTGACCACCCATGGTCGGGCCATGTTACATGAGAGAACACTCTTGTACTCTTAGCGAAACATACTGTAACATACCCAACAGTGAGAACAATACTACCCTGTCAGAAGTTATGACGACTTGTATACCAATTGGACCACACTGCGGCAATAAAGTGACCAAACAGTGTCGGAGTTCAAAAATATGTTCCATACCTTGTGCACCAAGCTAGGTATCAAATATTCAAAGTGACATCTGGTGCTCTGCATGGAATTTCTGGACATCTCGTCCTTGGGCACAGCCTACAGATATGTATTCAAAATCAAGAAGAAGCTCAAACAAAAGACACAACATTTTGGGCCTGGGAACCCCTCATAGAAAAATCTAGGAAAGAGCGGACCCAACCCATAGAACAAAAGATAGAGAAAAGATGGGAAGTATCAGGACAACCCGTCCAAGCCGCAATCAAAGAACGACATCGAAAAGACAAAGAAAGATACCAGGAAGTGGTGTGACTTCCATAAGAGCCCTTGGAATAACACTGCTGACTGTTGCTCAAAGCAGTCGCTGGTGGGCGAAGTGAAAGCCTCTGAATCAGATCCAGGTTCTAACTCTAAGTCGAAACCAGAAAGGGGAAGATGGAGCATTGACGTGGAACCTAGTGCCATCGTTGCCACCACCAGCTCTAGCCTGGTGAACCAAATGATCCAGAAGAAGGAGAGCACCTCTTCTATTCATATATGTGGATAAAAAGAACCCCATTGCACTTCATCGTTGATAGCGGTAGCTAGAAGAACCTCATCTCAACAGAGGTCGTCAAGCTGCTGGCCCTACCAATAATGCCGCACCCACAACCCTACACAATTGGATGGCCCTGCCAAGGAAGCAATCTCTGTGTCATCCAACAATGTCGACTGTCGTATGACATCAAACCCTTCAAATACTAGGTATTGTGTGATGTTGCTCCTCTCGAAGTTTGTGATGTTATTTTGGGAAAACCTTATTTATGGAAACATCATGTTGTATATGAGTCTAGGCCTCGTAGTGTTATTATTAATTTGAACAAGAAATTGTATAGGATACCCGAGGAAGTCCCACCTAGTGTTATTTCCTTGATCTCTGCTAAGCAATGCAGGAAGGTCATCTCTCATACGGGGAAGTTTGTCTTCTTCATGATTTGCTCTCAGAATGATCGAAAGATCACAGCCACATCTAGGTTCTCTGTGGCCGACCTCTCCACACAGCAGAAGAAAGTAGATAAGGTCATGGAAGAATACTCAGATATCTTCTCCTCATCTACCGAGGTACCTCTGCACTGTCAGTTCAAACACCCTATCGATCTAACCCCCGGTGCACTGCTTCCCAATGGGCCAGTCTATCGTTGCTCTCTATTATAGAATGAGGAGATCAAGTGACATATCTAAGAACTGCTCCACAAGGGGAACATCCATCCTAGCTCATCACCTTGTGGGAGCCCAATCATGCTGGTACAAAATAAATTTGGAACGTGGCAAATCTAAATTGACTACTCATCTCTGAATAAAATCACAGTCAGAAACTAGTACCTGATTCCCCGAATCGATGATCTCCTTGATCAACTCACGGGGGAAATATACTTCAATAAGATTGATCTAAATTCTGTCTACCACCAGGTCCTGATAGAACAGACAGATGTATGGAAGACTGCCTTCAAGTCAAAGGAAGTCCTTTTTGAATGGTTGGTCATGCCCTTTGGTTTGAAAAATGCTCCATCCACTTTCATGAGGATGATGGACGATATCCTATGACCATTCACCAATACTTTTGTAGTGGTGTATCTGGATGACATTCTCATTTACAACGAGACTTGGGGAAAACACTTGTAGCATATTCAACAGGTTCTACACACCCTGTGACAGCACAAGCTATACGCCAACTTGGAAAAATTCTCCTTTGGCATGGAAAGGGTCCATTACCTTGGCTACATCGTTGATCAACATGGCGTACATGTGGATCCAACCAAGATCCAAGTTATCCATGACTGGCCAGCCCCAACCACACTCACTGAGCTTCATATCTTCTTGGGCCTTGCTAATTTTTACTGCAGGTTTTTGTTGGGATTCTCCCATATTGCATGGGCCCTCAACCAAATAACCATGGGTGGTGGTGGTAAGGTGAAATTTGCATGCGGTCAGTCCCAACAACAAGTATTCAATGATTTGAAGCAATGCTTGTGCTAATCCCCAGTACTTTCGCTACCAGACCTGCAACAACCCTTTGAGATCGAGACAGATGCTTCAGACTATGCTGTGGGCATCGTTCCCACTCAGCATGACCACCCCATGGCCCATCATAATGAGACACTATCAGATGTTGTCCGTAAGTACCCTACTTACGACAAAGAAATGTATTCCATTGTGCAAGCCTGTCATCAGTGGAGACATTACATTCTTGGGAATAAGACAATCATCCACACTGATCATAAGCCACTGTAGTTCATGCAGACACAAGGAAAATTGCAGAATGACCGCCATCAAAAGTGGTCCACATACTTGCAGCAATTCCACCTCAACATCAAGTATAAAACAGGAAGCATCAACTACGTCATTGATTGCCTCAGCAAACCACTAGTCATGGCACTCACCACGGTGCTAGAGTCTTGCAACCATGAGACCTCTAGATGGCCCCAACTCTATGAGACAGACCTGGACTTTGCCACCACCTACCAAATGTTGGGTGTAAACGTAGTTGTCGATAATTTCCATCTTCAGAATGGGTTGTTGTGTCGTCTGGGCCATATTTGGGTTCCATCAAGTGAGCGAGTGAAGCTGATCTGGGAAGCCCACTACAGTCAGGTGGCAGGACACTTCGACGTTGAAAAGATAGTGGCAATTCTATAGAAACATTTCTACTGGCCAAAATTTCGACAGAAGGTCAACAAGTATATTGGGTCCTACACTGCTTGTGCTATTGCCAAACCGACCACTAAGAAATGGGGCATGTAGACCCCTCTTCCTACTTATGATAGGCCATGGGAATCCATCTCAATGGACTACATGTCGGGCCTCTCATCCAGCAAGCGGGGAAATGACTGTGTTTTTGTGGTTGATGATCACTTTTCTAAGATGGTGATTTTGGTTGCCTGCAAGAAGAGCATCACAACATAGGCCACTACCAAGCTATTCTTTGAATGAGTCTGGGTACATTTTGGAATCCCACAAACCATTGTCTTAGATCGGGACAGTCAATTTCTCAGCACATTCTGGTCGAGCCTCTGGTCACTACTGGACACCAAGCTCACCAAATCCACGGCCTTCCACCCCCAGATAGATGGCCAAACTGAGATCGTAAATCGAATGATTGTGCATATCCCGTGCATATATAATTCCAAGCACCCTCTCACATGGGATGAGAGCCTTCCCTATGTCCATAATAGCTACAACTGAGCCCTGCATAGCTCAACCGACCACAACCCCTTTCAGGTGGGGTTGGGATTCCAATCATTGGGTCCCATAGATGTTGCACTTCCCCTTGCGATCACCTCGACTGACTCATATCCTGCTCTAACTGAAGCTGACAAAGCCACCTGGTTCATTGAGTGGATCTAGCACATTCGCCATCAAGTTCAGGATATCCTACATAAGTCCAATGAAAAGTACAAGCAGTGCCATGATCAACATCAAGTGCCACATAAGTTTCAGGTGGGCGAGAAAGTTTGGTTGCCCTTGTAGAAAGAACGTCTTACATGACCCCATCGAAAGCTTCGCCCACTCCGTTATGGACTGTACACCATCACCAAGGTTGTAGGGGATAATGATTTTGAGCTCAACATTCCTCCTTTCCTTGGCATTACCTAGTTTTCAACGTGGATCTCCTTCGGCCTTATTTCCCACCATTATTGGACACCTCAGAAGTAGCAAGACAACTAACAACAACAGAGCTCAACCTCAACTGCATACAACATGCATCCAGTGATCAGATTGTGGACACACAGATCAAGGGCACTCGACAACAAATGATACAACTTTATCGAGTCGTCAAAGTAGGGCAACTCCTGCACCAAGGCAAGTGGCTCACCCGGGGCTAAATTCAACATAAATTTCCTCATCTGATGGGGGAACTCAATGCAATGGAGACCATTGCTTCCTAAGGAGGGAGGATTGATCCAGGTGGATATTGATGGCCACCCACCTTTTCCAACTGGCTCAAAACAATTTTCTGGCAATTTTGGTAATTTACTATTTTTAGTAGTTTTTCAGGTCCTGAACTTCTGGAGCCGTTTTGAGGCCCGAAACGACGTTTTTGGGGAAAATGGGGAGCAACATGGAAGTTCCTTCGATGTTTCTCACATCAAAATTGTAGTCCTCGGATAGATATTTCTAACGAGGTATTGAGCGTGTCAAAAAGATATCGTATGCAAAAGTTACGACCCAGGGAAGTTGATGCACTGACTTACCCAAACGGGGCCCACATGACTTTTAACGCTTCATCTCCTAGGGTTAGGTTTTTGGATGTCTAGGGTTTTTGACATTCCTATTTATTGTAAAAGGCCTTCAAAGCCTCATTGTAACAAACTTCTTGCCGATGAGCGCAGTCGTCACATCTCTTCTCAAAGATAAGCTACCACCATTCTAGCAAGCTTTTTTTCCACTGCATTTTACAGTTTCAACTTATTTCCTTATTGAATAGAAAACCACTTTTATTGTATCTTTGTTATTCTGTGTTAAGCATCTGTTAATAATCTGTAGTCATTTCGTTCTGCTCATAAAATCCGGATCAATGACTTAGGAGGTTTAGGAGGTTCTGTATTGTGACTACTATTTTTAAATTGGGATCTAATTTGGGAATAAGCAGGGCAATCTAAATCTAAATTTAGGAATGGTGTTTTATTTACATCAGTATCATACCTATACAACTAGCATGTGCGATGTCTATAAAACTTTAGGACGTAGTCTTTTCTAAGTTTTTACTTTTTTTAGGCAATTTTTTTAGACAAAATTTTCCCAAAATCTAGTAAGAGATTTAGAAAATTGCATATTTTAGTAGTTGAGATTACTTATTGTAGGTGTCTTGGGGTTTTTAAGGGTGTTAAATTTATTTATGCATTAAAAAACTATTTAAATTTTAAACACATGTAAAACTGATTTCACCTAAAATTGCTTTAGAAAGTAAAAAAACATAATAATAATAAATAAAAATTCAAAATACACCAAACTTTAGTATATATGCACATATTTATTGAGTAGGCATATCAGTGAATTAACATAAAAAAATGTTTTATAAAATGGAGACAGGTAAGCTAAGGTGCATGCCGTGTACTATTTGAGAAAACCATTTTAAAGTTGTGATGCACGCCCACAGATTCATAAGAGAACAGTGAAGTTAGATACTCAGCTATCTGGAAACAATGTGGCATAAAATACAAAAGTCAAAGATACAGCATCGATGAAATATTAATTATCCATATATACACACTGTTGTGGAGTAAATGGATTGATATGTTTTATGAAATAAAAATATCATATCGAAAATAGAGAATGGGATGGTTTTTTTTTTTTTAATGTACTCATTTGTACATATTTTTAGTTTTTTATATTTAATTAAATTTTAAATTTAATTATTTATAAATAAACTAATGTAGGATTACATTTATTTCATTTTTCAATTTTTCCTTAATTCTAAATCAATATAAATAATCTTCATTTTAAAAATCTTATTCATCCATAAATAAAACAAGGTATCTACTATCACAACATGTTTTGCGTGTTCAATTTCTTCTGCATAAACGTTCTTTTTTCTTTATATTCAAAACAACGACTTGACAATTGAAAATCGCTGCTAAGCACAACCATTATTCTCTGCTAACTACTTGGGATAGAAAATGAGCATCAGTCGTATAATATCACATGAGCTGTAACGTAGCATCTTAGAATTTGGGCTGCCTGGATGCCCCATGCTATTTTAACATTATATGCTCTGCATCATTAGCTTTGCCAGCCTGTGCTTACCTGGGACGGGCTGCTTTTGATACTTCACATGCATACTCTCTGACTCAATCTCATCATATCTAACCAACCAGCAGCTGCTTGTTTTAGATTATGAGGATGTGGATTCCATGACTCCCGGCGCATTCGTATTTAAATTAAACCTTATCATATATATATATAACCATTCCATCCGTGCATTTTCTGGTAGTAAGACAGAAGCTGTTGTCTCCTTCTTTACATTAATAAATATTCACATACTGGTGCTACCTCTTTCAATAGGAACAAACGTTATTATGTTATTATCATCAATCAACATATACTCATTTTAACTCCGGTTCTACGGAATTGGAGGAAGGACCAAATCTTTGAGGTGTAAACTTTTTGTTCTACGAGGTGTAAATTTTTTTTTGTTTTGCTCTTTAAAACTAGTTTAAAAGGTTAGATTAATTAAGTTGGTTTAATTAGGTTAGTTTAATTAGATAGATAGATAGATAGATAGATTGATTGATTGATTGATTGATTGTATTTGGCAAAAGGTTAGCGTTGACATATACAATTTTTAATTAGTTAATTTTTATTATTATTATTTAAGTTTGACACGTATCAGCACACATCGACCTAGTACTGAATTATAAAATGGACTTTTCAACAACAATGAAAATCCAAGAGATCAAAATTACACATCAACCTAATACTGAATTATAAAATGGACTTCTCAACAGCAATGAAAATCCAAGAGATTAAGCCGAAGGTGTTTTTTTTAAGTGGAGAGTTCTCCTCCAAGCTTCGTTCTCGAGCTGAACACAATAACATCGAATTCATCTCTTCTTTGTAAGTGGAGAGTTATGCTCTTGATAATTTTCCAAAATAACATCGAATTCCTCTCTTCTTTGTATACAAAGGCCAATCAAGAAATCTTCATTATGTTAGTGTTCTACCAGATGTTCACAAAACTCATTGTTTTCTTCACTACTTTCCTTCAGTTCCTGGTAACTTTATTCATCAAGCACATAATAACAATTATCCTTAGGTGCTTTCTCCTTAGTTGTGGCTTCAATTCCTTCAAATGGGTTCAATGAAAATCCCTCTTAAAAAAGTGTTTTCTCAAGATCTTGAAGAGTATCTTGGAACCTTTAAAATCCAAGCCCCTAATGCTTGAGGAACTTCTGGACAAAAATGACCATAGAGGGGATGCTCTTTGGGTTTAAAGAGTGCATGAACCAGTCCCTCTATATCACCTCATGATAATAGAAATGTTCTTACCCACACATCGTCATGTATCATCTAGCTTGGAAGTATATTTGACAAATTTTACAACATGTGCAATGGATGAAGATGGATTGCCATCAAACTTTGGGAAATCCTCCCACCATCACGTTGGACATTTATTTGGATACCAATAGATGACCTCGACATCCAAAGCTTTGTATGCTTCATGAAAGTTCCAGAGAGCCATCCCTCACTATGTAAAGTTCCACAGAGGCATCCTTGCACCAAGTCTTAAAAAATGTAAGAACAAGGTATTCATTCTTCCAATGGAGTCTCCATGAAAAGATCTTCAAATTTGAAAAATATTCCAATGTCGTCTTCCAGGAAAATAGACTTTGTCCCTGGAAACAATGTAGATTTCATATATTAAGAAATGCACACACACATTCTTAATAAAACAGAAAAGTAAACAATAACATTCACACACAATACTCAGAGGTGTACGCTGGAAACCCTTAACAAGGAAAACCTGTGTTAAGCCCTAATATTGGCTCATTACCCCTTAATTGGGGCATATTACATTAGTAATGTTATTTTATTTATGTCAGCTTTATTCCATTAGTTTTAATTATACCTCCTAGTCTCCTATATATACC
>CBVK0100624792.1:0-11191 GCA_900067695.1 Picea abies | reverse complement strand
GGGTTTCCTCGTGAAAATCTGTCTTTGTGTATACCTTGTGTGTGACTGATACTTTTTACTTTTACTGTCCATATGCTATATAATGTTGATGATCAGTTGAAGAAAGATTAAGAATTTTTTAATACGACTAAAAATTGTTTAAGCTCAAAGACAACTGATTCACCCCCCCCCTCTCAGTTGTATTAGTAATTCAACAATGTGGCCTCAAGAAAAAAGTAACTACATGATCTCAACAACCTCCCATAATCTAAATAGGTATACATAAATATAAGACATTATAATACATCATGTCTCCCCCCTTAATAGTGACTTGATGACCCCAATACTTGTGCATCTATTTGGTGGAGATATTACCAAGATAATCTCAAAATGGAACAAATATTGTTTGAAGATTCCCTTCATCATGGAGATATCAATTATAATGCATCCAAATATCATTTCTTATGGACATGATGATTCACTCAATTCTGAATGAGATTATTAGTATTTTGATTTTCAAAAACTGAAGTTGAGGGTGGTCATCGAGAGAGTCATTGAATGAGATTATTAGTATTTTGATTTTCAAAAAATAAAGTTGAAGGTGGTCATCGGGAGAGTCATCATTTATCAAGTATCATTTGCATATATGAAGCATGGTTCCTATAATGAGCTAGAATAGAATATTCATAGTGGAGGAGATACCCACACCCTATTACCTCTTGGAACACCATGAAAGTAGTCCATAACCAAAATACAAAAAGATATTTTTAGGTAGATCACTTCTTATCAATATCACGTACCCAATATGTTTGAGAAAAACCAAGGAGATGAACCACATTTCTATCAAACAAGAGACTGTTACATTGAGGTGTAACCTTATGATAACACAATATATACTAAGCATCTTTATTATGGCTCCCATGACGATATTACATATATAAGAGATAGATACTAACTGTAAATAAGATAACTTGCCAATAATTCATTTGAATGAAGTATATTGTTGGAAAAATATAAATAAATTGATGCATCAAATAGTAGTGCAGGGTAAATGACCTAAACATTTACCCTTGATGTAATAGAAGTTTTCAATAAATGGAAATATTCCATCCCAAAGTGTTACAAGAGATCTAGGTTGGTTTATTGAGACTAATAAAAGGAAATATTCATAGGTACTAGGAATATGTGAAATCTAAAGTCCCAAAAAAGAACAAAGAAACCATAAACTAGTCATCTCAAAACAATCGTTAAGTTGTTTATTTAGGTTATTGCTCATGGATGTGGAATGCAAATTGAAAAGGAGATCATCCACATATAACACAATGATGAGGGTTTTTCCATATTGGTGGTGAATATAGATATTATGATAAATCTCATAATAAGTGAAATTATAATTAATACAAATAAAATATAAATATTCTCATACTAAGCATAAGGTGATTTCTTAAGACCATATATATTTACTGAATTTACAAATTGAAGGAACATGGCAATTTTGTACAAACCCTAGTAGTTGATGTATATAAAACTCTTCTTCAAGGTATCCCTTTTGACAAAATCACTCTTGACATCCATGTAATTAAATTACCAATTTATTGAAACAACTATATATAATCATCCACATTGATTCCATAGGAACAAATAAAATAAACACCTTTGAATAGCCAATGTCCTCATTCTAGGAGAATTGTTTAGCAGCAATATAAGATTTCTTATTCATGATATTTACAAATACATTATATTTTGTTTTATAAAACCATTTGAAACCAACCATTTTTTTACCCTTAGGTAAGAAGACTAAGTCCAAAGTGTGATTTTTCATTAGGGTATAATATTCAATAATAGTAGCATCCTTCCTTTTAGGAAATTATTTTTCTTAAGTGTAAGTAATAGGACATGAATTATCCTTGTATAAGAGAGGCTATGAAAGGAAAGGATTCAATTATTGTAGAAGTTATTATTCAAAAATATGGAATATGATCTAATCCCCACTTATGCATTAGTGATGGGATAGCCAAAGGAAGAGTAGAAGTATATATATCTATAATGACACTATTATGGGGTTTGTTAACTACTGAGAGATCAAATGTAGAAACTAGAGCATGAGAGATTTTAAATAAATTAGTACTAGATAACTAACTATAGGTCTCAACTCGAGTAGTTAACTAAGGCAGTATGAATGTTTTCCTAGAAGAAGCATTGGAAAGAAGAGAGTGAAAATTAGGTTGTTAAAAAGCGAGATCCATTAAGATAATTAGAGATTAATCTTCTACCATCCTCATGGAACATGGTAAAAAACATGATCAAAGACAACATCCGTTTTTTCAATCACCTTTTTGGTGGAAGGATCACATAGGTGATATGCTTGGGATGTTTTACTACAACCTACCCATGTATAGTGATGACTTGTAGGTCACAACTTATTTCAATTTTATGTTAGAATATGGGCCCATGGTCATGATATAAATTTTTTTAAAAGTAAAATTAAAGACTTATAAACATACTATTTCTAAAATGGAATCATATGATCTACATATCCAACAAGTGTTTAATAGAAGATATGAACTACATAAAGTACAAATTCTGTATAGAATTTAATCTTCGTATGTTGAGAATGAATATCTCTACTCTAGTAATGTGATAATCCATATTAATAATGGATTTTATGTATAGATATCAAGGCCATGAGATTTGAGAAATGAATGAAATTCATCACCAAAGTGTTCATATCCATAATGAGTCCTAACATATCTAATCCCATGAATGCGATGATTTTCACTAAGGATTTTAATTCCTTAAATTTCTCAAAAGATTCAACATTGAATTGAATACTATATATCCAAAGGAAGTGGGATAAATGATCAATGAAAATGAGGATATATATTACCCCACCGAGTGAAGGAGTGGTCGTATTTCCACAATTATTACTATGAACTAGTTGAAGAGTATACAAATATTTCCCAACTAAACCCTTATTAAAAGAATCATGATAAGGGTATTCTGGTATACATCCCTTACATACACCAGTAGGTGGTTAAGTATATTAGAGTTTATTTTCCATCCTTAGATGGCTAATACGACACAAATTCCAAAAGTTGGTACGACAAAGGCATTGATGTCATAATTCATTGGTGTCATTGGCATTAGCGACCATCATAGTAATCCATTTCATTTTGAATAGGATTGGTATTTCCCCAAATTATATGTATGTTAAAAATCATTATAGTAGTTGGAAGAAATAATTTTGAAGCCATCATTCATCTCCGTGATAACCCATCGATCTAGCCAAAGCTACACCTTTTTTTTGTGTGTGTGTGAGTGATATAGAATATAGAAATAAGTTTGGTATCACTACTGAAACATGAAGAACTTCTCTAAAATTGATGTTGTTGGTAAGGTCATCACCATGTTGAAAACTGTTAAGGGTGAACCATCACCAATAAAAACTTCCTCTCCATTATATTCTCAATAATAATTGAAGAGTAAGTTCCTCTTTTTTTTTTAATATGTTTAGTTCCTTTGGAGCCGAGAATACATTAGTGTGGAGAATTGTAAGATGGCTAAGAATTATGAGGGTCCATTAAAGGATTTTTCCCTTTATGAGTTAATATAAAAACCATTATATCAATGCTACTATGGGAAAAAAGAACATTATTTTTTGCTAAAAAGAGAGAAAAGAGAATGTGTTGTTTTAATTCAAATGAAAAAACTCACAACAAAACTCTTATGTCCGCTAAAAAAACTAAATAAAGCAACCTAATAAAGGTGGGTGCTTGTGATACAAAGGTTAAGCACCCTAGAAACCTACTTATTATCGATGGAAAGGAGTACTAAAACCTAAGTTTCAAAATCGAAACATCCCTAAATCAATGCTAGAAAGACCTTTTTACACCTAGAAACATATTGGATAGAGATATAAGAGCCCACACTATATATGATCCCGTGTTGAGATCATAATAAGACACAAGATCTATAGTGATATATTAAACAAAACATAATCCAAAAAACAAGAAAATCAAATCCATAATAGACATTAATATAGTACATAAGGAAGATGTTAACATAACATATCTTCATCCAAGAACAACCAACAACAGATAGAGAGAAATACCATATGTAGACAAAAAAATTTAAAAGGTAAATGTGGGTAAAGAAATAATGAATTCAATTAAATAAAATGACATAAATGAGGAGTGTTTGTTTGTATTTATACACATCCTCTAGGCTTAATGCCCGAGCCTCGAGAGGGTAATGTGGCTCACCTAGTCAAATATAGTAACTTAAATGATAGGTTTGCTAGGTACCCATATGTAGACTATATGAAGCTATATCCAATATAATGGATCAATATGTTCCCTCAAGTTAAGAGAAACCAGATGATATCTATATGGAGCCACATGATATCTAGAGGGTTTGTGAGCCCATGGATATCGATTCTAAGAGAAACCACATGATATCTATAGGGAACCACATGATATCTATAGGGTTTGTGAGTCCATAGATCTCGATTCATTCACTAAGTCGACCACCACTTTTATATTTAACATCATAAGATATATATTATGTATTTAACGCCATATGATATAGATTTTATCTTAAGTGTGTATTTGATCCTATTTTTCCTTCTCCACCTTATATCTTGATGAGTATAACAAAAAATGTTGCTCAAAATGTGTTGGTCTCATAAAATTCCTTAAGAGAAACATGACTCAAAATATTATAACAAAAGAAAGAACCATATCCATTTAAAATTAAAAAAATGAAATTAACCAAAAAATATAGAATAAGAGAAAATAAATTACTAGTATAAAAAGATCATTACCAATTCATCACAACTTAAAATATCAAACTTTTACATTTATATATAGCTTAAAAAAAAAAATTAAGATTGATAATTAAATTGGATAATAAACAAATTTAACTTAAAAACAATATAGGAAAAAAAATATGTATTCGTTGTAATACTGAGTGGAAAATGAAAAAGTTAAGATGATGTATAACACTTCAGATCTTTATAACTCATCAAAATCAAAGAAATGTATAAATATTTTTTTCATATCTTTGTTATCATATAAACTATTTTTTAAAACTATATATATAATTCAAAGTTTATACAATAATTTACATAATAGGGTAACAATAAAACTCTATAAAGTAAACCATAATAAAATAATTTTATTTTTAAATTTAAAAATAAAATTATATTTTTAAATTTATTAATCTCTTCATATTTATTAAATAAAATTATTTTTAAAAATAAATAAATATTAATTATATAGAAAATAACTAAATAAGTAAAATTACATATTACAAAATAAATTTTATTAAAAAAATATATTTATCCACAAAATATAATTAACTGAAAAAATATAAATCAACTCTTTTTCATGAAAAACAAATACCACTAGAACATCCACAAAGAGGTGCATCGAATTTTGTCGGATCGCGGATACACGTTTATTGCACCTACTAAATCAGTAAGCAAACATCGTATGCATATTCTGATTATCTTGTGCACATATACCAATATTATGATTTTTTTGTGAACATATTCCATAGGAGAATCTTTACCAAAGAAAATATTATTTTGAAATGTGTCATTAGCTTAAATCATATCACAACATATTCTAAAAAATGTGAAGAACAAACAAGGGTCAAGAATTTTGAGAATAGAGCAACATGTAACATAGATTTGATTGGAATTGAGACTCAAATTTGGATGGGGATGAGAAAACTCCCCACATTATATAAAAAAATAATATTTCTAATCAAATTTTGGATAAAATTAAATAAAACTTATCCTTGAAAAATTAAATAAAAAATTTCCTTCAAAACTAACCATTACTTCAAAACTAACCAAAACATAGAACAAGCTTATAGCAATTTAACTAAGACAAAAATAATACAAGAAGATATAATGTATCCAAATTATTATGCAGGAGTTATAAAATATAATTTATCAATATTGAATTCAATTATATCGCTAGAATAAAATACCATTTAGCAGTAATTTAATCGTTTATAAAAATATATAAATTTTATAAAAGTATTTAAATTTCCCCATTTCAAAGCTGCATTAAAGCATCTAAGTTAAATTGGTGAGAATGGATTATTATCAAAATGGAAAATAAAACAAAGTGCCTTTAAACATTAAATCACAGGAAATAGCTGCTCAGATATTCAATTTATTATCATATATGTTCAGAAAAATACAACTTATAAATGTACCGAATTCATATAAATACCGTTGATCAACGTCCCGCTTGTATGTTCGCGATTGCATCGAATACAATCTTCCTGCAGTCTTTCTTAGTCGACTGCGAAGGGATTTCCACATTCATCTCTATACAGGGAGGATTCACATCATTCAACTTTTCAACTTCTGCAGGCTGTAGATCAAGCTCTCCGGCGAGTACGTCCACTGTGATATCGGCCATGTATTCATGTTGAAGTGCGTCTGCGATGCTGATTCTTTTCCGTGGGTTAAAAACAAGCATTCTCTCTATCAAATTGATAGCAGTTTTATCAGCTACAGACCGAAATATATCCCTCAAAGGGCGCAAAGGAGTACGGGGTAACTGAGACTTGATAAACATGCGGGCTTGATATCTATCAATGATTTCTGAGAACTCTTCGTCATCGGGTATGGGAATTTTCTCAGCGATACTCTTTAGATTGGCTATGTCAGTAGTGCCATTGCCAAAACCCAACGCCATTGGCCTCTGCAACAACATGTCTGCAAAAATGCAACCCAATGACCATATGTCAACAGCTGGGCCGTAATTAGACTGATTGCTCAACTGTCTGACGAAAAGCTCAGGTGGCCTGTAGGGCATACTCACGACCATTTGAGTCATTCGCGGTGCTATTATTCGAGCAAATCCAAAGTCACATAATTTTACTCTTTGTTTGTCGTTCAGGAGGATGTTTTCGGGCTTCAAATCTCGATGTAGCAGATTGACGGCGTGCAAATACTGAAGACCTCTCAGTAGCTGCGAATTAAAAAAAAATCAGTCAGCACGTTTGCTCATGAAACTGTCCACAACAAGTCGAAACTGCCGACAACAAAACAAGTCAAGTCGATGTTTTTTAAGTGGAAAGTTTAATTGAATAGAGCTAATCAAATTATTAGTGAGAATTGAACCTGAGTGAGAATTACAACAATCATTTTTCTCAATTATTCATAAATCATTTATGAAAATTGAACTTAGTGAAAAATATAACAATTATTCTTCTTAATCATCCACAAGAAACCAATATTAATTCAATCATTCAGAACAAGCTAATGTTAATTCTGCACTATCGTATCAATTTCGAATTCATTACAATTTGGAGTATCCCAATGGTTACCTCCAACTCAATTTCGAATTCATTACAATTTGGAGTATCCCAATGGTTACCTCCAACAACGGCTCAGCATAAAATAAAACTCAAGTTTCAAAGATTACTTTCAGTTAAAAACGGCTAAGGGTTCAGAAACAAAATTTGAATGGTTTTCAAGAAAATGTTCAATTTCGAATTCATTACAATTTGGAGTATCCCAACGGTTACCTCCAACAACGGCTCCGCATAAAATAAAATTGTAGAAGTTTCAAAGACTACTTTCAGTCAACAACGGCTACGGGTTCAGAAACAAAATTTCAATGGTTTTCAAGAAAAAGGTCAATTTCGAATTCATTACAATTTGGAGTATCCCAACGGTTACCTCCAACACAACGGCTCCGCATAAAATAAAATTCTAGAAGTTTCATAGATTACTTTCTGTTAACAACGGCTACGGGATCAGAAAACAAATTTGAATGGTTTTCAAGAAAAAGTTCAATTTCGAATTCATTACAATTTGGAGTATCCCAACGGTTACCTCCAACAACGGCTCCGCATAAAATAAAATTCTAAAAGTTTCAAAGATTACTTTCAGTTAACCACGGCTGCGGGATCAGAAACAAAATTTGAATGGTTTTCAAGAAAAAAGTTCAAGAATATAACGGCTCCCATGTTTCCAGAAAAAAATGAACTTACAATGGCAAGAGAGTTTTCCATATGAATTTACCTGGTTCATAATCAGTTTGACATTCAAGGGAACAAATCGCTTGCGCTTGCCTTCGTTTTCCCGGTGACAAAGAGATGTATACAAACTCTCCTTCATCTTTTCCATGACAAAATAAATATCGTCAAAAGTATCCTGGTCGACAGGTCGCTTGATCTCCTCCAACGCCACGGCAAAGGGGTGATTAATCTGGCTATGAATTAACAGTTCGCGAATCACATTCTGCGCATGAACCCTCTGCCTGAAAATATCCTCTAGTTTCTTGATGGCAACTTCATGACCATTGGATTTGTCCCTAGCCAAACACACAAATCCGTACTGGCCCTCGCCCAAGAACTTTAGAAGATCGTACTTCATTTCTACCTCGAATCTTTTGTAAATGAAGGGTTTAAAGTCTATCTGATGATTGACCGACACTGTATACCTTTTGTAGCTTTCAAATCGCGGGGGAAGAATTTCTTCAATAAACACCTTCATTGGCTTGCACTGTTTGTACTGGTGTTTAACGTATATAACCAAAAACAAACCGGGTTGGCAATTCGGTGATTAATGTATATAATCAAACAAACCTGGTTGGTGATTCTTCTATCGTGCAGAAGAAGGTTAAATTTCCGTTTTTCGCTTACCAGAGATACAAACTTTGCAGGTTCTTTATCTACGAAATTCGCAGCGCTCCCAAACCTATAGGCAAAGGAATGGAAATTTTCATTTCAATAATAAGAAGAAATCATGGAAGGCGTTACAGAAAATGTGTAGTGCCTGTGACATATAAAGGAAACCATAAGGAACAATGTAACGGAGAAACAGCGAAGTGTCCTTCACATTGAGTTAATCACTTTCAAATCAAATAGTTTGAAGCTGGAAACTCATCTTGCGGTTTACCTACAAATGTAAATCATTTAATAATTTTGTATTACTTTGAATGTAAGGTTAAAATATACCCAAATTTTAAGTACTTTTCATGTCTTGAAATATATTGGGACTCCGTTTTATATGCTTATGATATTATTGTTATTGTTCTTGTTGAACAAAAGTTATACTAATGAATATGATAATTAATCAAATTTAAAAGAAAATTTTATTGATTAATTGGGAGACCCACTTTGTAAGAGGAATAGTTTTTACAAGTAGATTGGATATGCATTTTAATTGTCATTTAGCAAGATAATTGTTGATGGTGGTAATGTTCAACTTTGAGAGACAAGGAAAATACATTTTCAACATTTTAGTTATATTAAATATTTTGTTTTTATCAATATGATATTATCATTAAATTAAGTATAATAATTTTTCATGTATCTTTTTAAATAAAGAGTGATATGTATGTGTGGGGTATGTATGATTTTTTTTTAATAGTAGTAAGTAATTTGCAATAATATTTATGTTTGTAATGTATGAGAGGTGATACATTAACTGATGTATCATACATTGTATAGTATTAATTATCTTGAAGACAAGTATTAAGAGTTATTAAATTTATGGAGATGTAAATTTTTCTTTAAGTTTTGCACTTTAAAAAAGGTTTGCATCTTGAGAGATTTGATCCCCTAAATTCTTGATAGATTAGGATTAAAATGACTAAATTGATAAATGACAAGTTTTATATTATTGATAGTAAATATAGAAATTCTAACCCAAACTATTGAAAAAAGAAATCATAATAAAATTGATAATATCCATAATATTAAATCAACTATAAAATCTAAGTATAACACCTTGAATGATAAAAACATCTCTATTAAAAACTAAAAATAAAAATATTTCTCAATTTAATTCATCAATAATTAAGAAAGTATTCCAAATTTAGTTCATGAATACCATTCCCATTTTTCATATTCGTGACAATTTAAATAATACCAATGCCCATAACTTTCATAAGGAAACTCATAACTTACATAGTCAAACTGATTACTAGACTTACGCAAAAAAATATGGATATTTACAGCATTCAATGTTCGAAATTTTATTGAGTGTTGTGAATTCACTAAAGTACAGTGATCAATGTATCCGTTCCATAGAAATATTTATCAATGTGTGAATCGGGTGAGTCTTCATAAATGAACTAGAAATAGTTTTCATTATCTCGTTCTTCGTTGACTCAAGGAGGTTCTACAGATTCTTATGAATACACAAGGGATTTGCATCGTTTAACTTTTCAATCTTAGAAAGCTTGTACATTTAGCTCTCGAGCAAGCACATCCACTCTCATCTTGCCCATGTATCAATGTTAAGGTGTACCTATGATGAAAAACAAGTGTTCTCACAAATAGATGATGCTTTTATCGAGTACATACCAAAATATATTGCTGAAAGCACATGAAACGGTATGAGGCAACCGAGTTTTGACAAACAAATGGGCTTTTCATTGTAACTGATTTCTCATAACTCGTCATTGGTAAGTGGGGAATTGTCTTACTGATTCTCTTTATATTTCAACTATATCGTCATTTCATCACAGAAAACTAATAACATTGGCTTTGGCCACAACATGTCTTCAAAAATGAAATTCATTGATCAATGTCAATAGTGGGGTCATAGTTAGACTCATCACTCATTTGTTAATTAAGAATCTCTATAAGCCTATAGGGCTTAATGAGTTAAATTTAGATGTTAATTAAGAATCTCTATAAGCCTATAGGGCTTAATGAGTTAAATTTAGAGAGCAACTTGCAACAAAAGGAGAATCTATATCATTTAGATATTCAACATAGAGATGAAATCCAAAAGAATATTAAAACTATTAAAAACAAGTGTAGAAAGGAGTAAAGAAGTTTTTCATTAAGTAAGGATATATCAATGTGATTTCTCATATTTTTTTTTCCAAAGAATGTATAAACATAGAAACAATATTATCCCTAAAATCAATAATATAATTGCAAAACTACAATGCATATAAAAGATAGGAACTGAAATGCAATGATTTCTTCACACATCCCATATACAAGTGGAAACTAGTAGCTACACAAATGATGTAATTGGCAATATCTCAATGTTCTCCCACTTCTGAGTTACATCTACCAACCTTGAATACCCACCTTTCCCTTACACCAAGCAAATTTCTTTCCATCCACTACATTAGTTAAAGAATCTATTTCATTATCTTGAGTCCTAAACTTATGTATACTTTCCTTAATTAACTTCTATAAAGAACCAATCTGGTTTTTA
>CBVK0100624757.1:11279-21838 GCA_900067695.1 Picea abies | reverse complement strand
TTTCAGAGTTTCAGATACTGGGAGTTGAAGTGTCGAAACACTTCACCACAAAAGTGTTGAAATGTCAAATCACCGAAATGTGAAACAACAAAATACCAGATCTTGATTTGACTCCATTTCGGAACTTTGGATACTGGGAGTTGGAGGAATTAAGCACCAAGACTCTTCACCACAAGAGTCCCGAAATGGCAAAACACGAATTTCCAAAATATCGTTGATTCGACTCCATTTTGGAGTTTTGGATACTGAGACTTGGAGTTGTCAAGAATTTTTCGCATCAAGGATGTCGAAATGCCAAATTGTGAAATCATGAAAGTGCTTTATGGATAAGCACTTAGTCACTGATGGTGTTCACATCGTCCAAGAGCTGTAGAGAAAAGCTTGAAGTGACAAGCTCCATTTCATAGTTTCAGGTACCGCGACTTGAAATGTCGAGACACTTGATCACACAAATTTCGAATTACCAAATGCCAAAATGTTGAAATGATGAAATATCTATGTAGCCAGTGGTCACCATCGATGGTCACGCAAGTGGAAGGAGCTAGCATAGTTAGGCTCCATTTGATGGTTCACTCTGTAACTACTAGAAACCAATGATGGTTCCTTCCAGAGGACTCGAAGAGACTTGAGTGTGATTTCCAAGGGAGTTGAAGAGTTTCAAGGAATCTTCCATTGGGATGAAGATTGGTCATAGAGGCGATTGATAGATGGAAGAGAGTTAAAGCCTATAACTACAACAGAGAGGTTGATCTCGTCTATAACAAAGAAGATGAAGAGTCTCGACTACTGGAGAGGTGAAGGAATCTCGAAATAACACCTAGTGATGATGGACGCATGTGTTAACTACCAGAGAAGCTAAAGAGTTGGCATGATGATGAGATAGAGCACTCAAGATGGGGAGAGCATGAAAGAGCTTGGTGGATACTGCATGCACAAGGAGCACAGAGACTATAAGAATGCAGAACAAAGTAGAGATCGGTGTTGTTGACGTTGGGTGTGGTTGAGGTGTGAAGAAGGAGGCAGAGTGCAGTAGAAGAAATGCACAGAAGGGGAATGGAGCAATTAAGATACATGGAGAAAAGAGAATAAAAGGAAAAAGAACATAAAGCACGAGTAGAGTGGAGAAGACACTGATGCAGACAAAGCAGTGCAGTGTAGTAGATCAGTGATGAGACTAGTAAATTTTTGAAGAACTTTATTTCACTGTAATAAGTGTTATTAGAAAAGATTTATATTTCAGGGTGGTAGGGAGGTGCTAGGGAGGACAGTTTTCCTCAGAGGTTCAAGTGGGTGCTTGAACGCAGGGAGTTGTAGCTTCCATCTGGTTGTATCCAGAGAAACCAGGGTGGCAGGGTGGTGCAAGGGAGAAATGTTGTTCTTTTTTATATAGGTTGGTGCCTGTGTGACTGGAAGTTGGTGCTTCCATCCAGTTGGTGTTGGAACACTTAGGGAGTTGGTGCTTCCTTCTAGTGGGTGCTATAGAAACCAGGGAGTTTGTGATTCCTTCTAGTAGGTGCTAGAGTAAACAAAGAGTTGGTGCTCTTAGCAAGTTGTTGCTTGCAAAACAAAGGTTGTAGCCTCATTATGAGTTGGTGCTCATATGTATGATAATGTAAAGAATGTAAAGATTACTTAACATATAAAGAAGAAGAGGTTTTTACCCTGTATGGGTTTCCTCAGGAAATATCTGTCTCTGTGTATCTCATATGTGTGATTGATGCTCAATGTTCTATTACTTACTTCCTTGCATTATTGTAATTGTCATTAAATGTTGTGTAAAGAGTTTAAAATAAGCATAATTGTTTAGGAACAATAACAATTGATTCACACCCCCCCCTCTTAGTTGTACAACAAATACTTGTGAGGGAATTAGACTCACATATTTTTCATTTTTGGACATTGGTTTTTATGTGATAAACCACCAAACACCAATTTTCCATTTTCTCACTATTAGGTTGAGAGAATCAAGGACATGGATGAAGAGTCTTTGGGTGGTTTTGAGACTTTTCCCATTATGTACTTGAAGATAGTTTGATATAGTACATTTATGGATCTTCTTTTTCCTCTTTTGTAATTAGATCCTATTATTGTGGATCTAGGAATTAATGATCTTTCTTAAGAAAGAGTGAGTAAAAACTACATAATTCCTTATGTGTTCCCTTTTAAAGGAAGGAGAGTAATGGAGAGTTAATGAGTGGAGTTAGAAAGCCATAGTGATACTAATCCTAAGATTTCAGAGACTTATTCATTTAAGGTATTATCCTTCTTAATGTATGGAGAGGTATGAGTGTGAGCAGTCTTCTTGAATCCTCATTCAATGAGAAGGAATATCTTATGTAATCAATTATGAGAATGTCCCAACATATTTTGAGGAATGAATGAAAGTGATCCATATTCCAATTGAAGTGGGTCCAGAGACGTATTCCAGGAGGGATGAACTCCATTACCAACATTGGTTATCTCTCTCTTGTCTTTTCATGTGCTTATTCCATTTGAGTTCATGTATGTTATGTATTCTTGTTTTAAAAGAATGGTTAATCATGAATTCATATGCTCTTTAATCCTTATGCAAATACTTCGTCATAAAACAATTCTCAATTGAAAACTTGCGTAAAGTACTCGTCTGTTTTTAGATCATGTGGTATTAGAGTTAGGTTGACTGCTTTGCATGATGTGAAAAGGAGCGAAGAAAGGAGAAAGACTTGAAGAATTAGAAGAGATAAGTCACAACATTCAAGATGAAAATTCATAGTTGACGAGAGTTTTGTAGGTTGTAGAAGAAGAGAAGCAAGAGCATCAAGAGAGGTATCGGCTTCATGGAGAAGTCCTCAACAAAATTATTGAATAATTGAAACTCGAATTGCAAGACAAGGATGATCTCTTGGCTAAGTTGCATCATGGTGAATGAATGGAGGACAAAGAGACTTCTATCATGGATGCACAAACTCAAACCGAGGTACATGATGTTTTGTCATGTTCAATGTTTTCTCAGTATGAAACTAATGTGGGCATGAAGCTCCTCACGAATATGGGATACAAAGGAGGTGGAATTGGAATTCATCACCAAGGAATCACTCAACCATTAGAGGTGGTACAAAGACCACGATTTTTAAGTTTGGGTTATCGCAAGGAAGAGAATAGAGAATGCTTGAAGGTTGCTAAAGAGAAAACCATCTCTTCACCATTAGAGGCCATTTGGATATGAGAGGTTCTTGTAAGGGAAAGGGTTTGGGTGGGACCACATAAAAGAATGATTTTTAAGTGATAGATACAATGATGATCAGGACAAAAAGGGGAATATAATAAAAGAGGTGGAAAATAGGGGTGTTGAGAAAGCGGTTCAAGTCCATTGAAAAAACAAATTTATTGAAAATTGAAGGTACCACTATGATCATGGTGAGGAGAATAATCCAATGGGATAGGTTTTGAATAAATGTTTCAATAGGATTTATACTCTGATGGAGTTATACTTTGATTTGAATAATACTGCAGTGTTGAAAGGTCCAAATTCTTGACAGGAAAAAATGTGCAGTAATTTCGCAACCAGAATGTGGGAGGTAAAGTTGCACAGTAATAGGTTGTGCTTGTTCTATTTATATTTCTATCTTAATCGTTAGGGTATTTAGTGTTTATACAGACAATGGTTTAACCTGTGCTATAACTCTTTGATATACGTGCACCCAACTAACAATATTACTCAACCCAAAATCTTAGGGCACCAACTAAGGAGGCTAGACTGTGCCTTTAACCATACTACCCAACTACCCAGGTACTATAGAATATCTTCCTGAGTGCTTTTCTAGGTGGCACTACAACAATTAGGCGGCTAATTGGTTTCTCTATGGAGGGATTCAGGGTATCTAGGTCGATTCATATAGAAGTGTTTCTCAATGTGCTACCACTCGAAGTGGTACCTATAGGGGTTACGAGGGTGGCCAACAATGTGCGCTTAAGTACCACTTGTATTTTTTGCGTTTATGTTTCCCCTACCATGGATTTATGCATTTAACAATAGATCTTTGTAGCTTTAAGATGTCAGAATACGTCTCTACCCCGAAAAAATATAACCCACAATTTTCTACTAAGGAAAGTGCTTTGATACCACTTGTAAGGTACTAGATCTAGTATAATAGCCGAAAAATAGAGACATTGCAGAAAATAACAGAGAAATCCCAAAGTATATGAAACCACACTACCAAAATAATACCTTTATTTATAGGAAACAATGTTCACTTGTGTCTTCGAGGGGGAAACCTCTAGTAGAGCAACACTCTATTACAATAATTCTCGAGACAAAACTTATCATTCCTTCTACTCTTATTTGTACTAATTATATCTTCGAAAGAACATTCTAGTGGAAGATCTTTCTAGAAGCAGAATATTTTATTAAGTCTTCTTACATTGACTTTTTCACATTTATTAAATAGACTTTATAAACTAATGTCAGATTTTATTACATGGCAAATATAGTATTCTACCTACATGAGGGGTTAGGGAGGATAGGTCCCTAACAAAATTCAAATTTTGATTAGATAAAAATTCAAATATGAAGGTAATAAGCAATTTACCTAATATCTTATGTCCTAAGGAGGCATGGCTTCACCATTGAGAGGAATATATGAATGGGGTTATCCAAGTCAATGTAGAGCATAGGAAATAGGGTGTCTCTGGAAGGACGATGAGAACCAATTCTTTCTTGAGTGTTTGGAAGCACAAGATGCACTGTGACAAAGAAAATTGATTTGGTAGTTTTTTTATTTACCCTACTACGGTGTGTCTAATGACATTGAGGTGCACTAGCGCGTAATTGTTAATGTCACTGATACACTTTATTCAGTCTGTGTCAATATGGGATAGGTAGTCATGTATGAGTGGGTTACTATATCAACGATGTTCAACGATGGTCACCCATTCTTGACTATGGTCCACTATGGTCAATAGTGGTCCATATGGTTAATGAGGGTGGATCTTGGATGGAATAATGGGGGTTTTAGGTTAGGAGGCTTGTGGGTGATGGAATTATGGTGCCATGTCCTTAATGGATTTGTGGGAATGAAGGAACAATGTGTTTACATGCGTTTATGACACATTGTCAATGGGAAGGATAGATATGGACTGGGGTGGTCTATCTAACCCAAGTTGTTTGGTATGATCTAAATTGATGGGTTTTATGGATCTGTTAGCCAACTAGGATCCTAAAAATAGTGAAAATAAATAAACTAACTAAAATGAGATTCTAACAATCGACACACTAATTAAAAATGTTAAACTAAAGAGTATATACATTTTATAAGGTTTAAATAAAATCTTGCGAAAATAATTGTTTAGGATAAAGTTTCTTAACAAGATCAAATATGAAAAATACTCTTTCTAATGTTTAGAAAACATTAAACTAATAAATATTGAATGAATATGATTGTGATGATAACACGAAAATAGACAAATCCAATCAACGTATTAATTAGGCATTCATTGTTCATTCATATACAAACAATTCTAAATAAAAGAAAGCAATACATATACTAACAATATTACACTAAGTTCAACTCTCTATGTTGTGTGAGATCTTGTTTGTCCTATATTAAGTGGAAACCTATGACAGAAACAATCCTAATACTTCCTGAAGAAATTCAAGGAAGTGTTTGATGTTTTGGAGTGGATCTATAACAAAAAAAAGATACTCAATTAAATATCTTGCGACCTCAAGATAACCAATAGTTGAGGACGAAAGAAATATCAGTCCTCGAAAATGATTTTATCAACCATTTAATATCAGATGTAAACTCATAAATAACTAAATGATTGTTCAATCACAGGTACAAACTAGACCAACAAATCATGGACATCATTTAAATAATCAATGATATGAAATATCATGTGAAGAAAAGACTAAATCTAAATCAACACAAATAACATAGAAATAACATAGAAATAATAGGAGAATACAATGAAAGAAACATTGCACAGTTTACATAGGGTCTAAATCCAACAACAAACTACTTTCCCATATTACTTCCAAAATTATATGTCCATTATGTGATCTAGAAAAGCGTCTCCTTTCAAAACTAAGAAAAAAAAACTATTTAGACATGTCTTGGATCAGTTACCTCTTATCATACAAGATAGAGGATGATACCTAAAAATAAGTTTGTTTTGCAAAAATATAATAACAAAAGGAATACTCTTGTATGAGTCCTTACATAAAAAATAATTACATTAATGACATTGTTTTTTCAAAAATGGGAAATTACTTAAGCTATTGAACCTTTTAAATCATGCTTCATTTTCCTTAAACATAGCATCATAAGTTGTTTCTTACCTGAAAACATAAAACGAAATCAAAGTTTAGATAATAATAGAAATAAATAATTTAAAATAGACTTGCTACAAAATCTTTCGACTCTGTAGCTAGTCTCAAAATAAATAAAAAATCAGAAGTGAATCTATTTATTGTTTCTCAAATAGAATCAAATCACAAAAATAAAAACTAATATTTACCATTTCAGAGATTTGATAAAGAAGCATCTGATAAATCTGAATTTATGATGGTGTTGAAATTTGTTGAGTTTTTAATAATTACATTGTCAGCTCGTTTAATCCTCTTGTTTTCCCTATGAGCGTTTGATCGAATGCAGGCTTTAAATCAGCCATTCTCCCTCTCGAGCAATGAGTTTCATTATACCATTTGGTTTAATTGTTCTTGGAGATAGGGGATATCCCTATAATATCTATCAACCCAATCAAGAAAATTTTCATAATGAACTGGTTCTATAGTAGGTAAAGGTTGAGTCTGTTTTGCAGAGGGAAATGTAGTCTGTCCTGTAATTTCCTTCAGATCATGTTCTATACCATAGAAACCCTCTTGGTTATTTAGGAATGGTGGGAGATTAGAAACTAAATCAAACTATATGGCATCAATATTGATATCATTTCCCAGAAATCGGTCATCTACATCCTCTTGAGCAATAAAATTATTGATGTCATCTTCAGCAAAATGATCATTGATCTCAATCACTAGGGTCGATTTCTCATTACCACGTTGTTGATTTCTCAATTTCCTAGATAGGAGTTGGCCTTGCCTGTTATTCATAAAATTCACATCTGGACTACTCTATTTCTTATGCCTGCCCTTTTTCTTGACAATTGATTTGTTTAAAACAACTTGAATCGGCTCATGAATAGTAACATAGGAATCATGTCTTTTAACACATCTAAAACTTATTACAATGACTTTTTGGGCATGAAATTGCATCATGGCTTCGTTCCCAATGGATTTTGAATAGAAACAAAGGTTTGATTGGTGGACACATGGTATTATTGTATATTAACACATATGTTTTCAATAGTAGGGTTAGATCGACAGGGATTGGGGTTTTCATTGAGATGGAGAGGTGATTCTATTTCATTTTCAAGTAGGGAAAAATTATTCCTATACAAGAAATTTCCCCAACTATCCCCAGTCTTAGACAGATGAAAAACCACAAGGATTTGGATGAGGCCATAGTGAAACAGGCTTGACTGTGGATTTAATTTCTGCCTCTGATAGAACTTAGCCATTTTCTATAAACTCCTATGCAAATAAAAAGGCACATTCAACTTGAAACCTAGAAAAACCATGACCAAGAAGACATGATACAAGAATACCATGCCATATCTACCTTCAAAGGTAATAAACTACTTTAACATTAAGATCAAGACATGCCATCGTGGTTTGAAAAGAGAAATTGATGTACCTTTTGGGAAACAAGATGATTTCTTGGAGGCCATGAGTAAATGCCAGGGCACGCCTTTGATTTTGGCATTTTTGAACCATCGATATCCCTCTTCAGATAGTCATGTAGCTTCTATGATGGAACTCTCTGTCACCTCTAGCTACAAATCCCTAATATTATCCCTGATGCCATCAAATTTCTAAGTGAAATCTTGGGCCACGACAAGGTCGAAACCCTCAAACCATCTGATGAAACCATCCCATCCATACACCAAAATGTCATCCATGACATTATCATGAGAGAGGAGGGATTGTGAACCATTGGGCTCAATTCTTGCCATGAGTGTCATTGATACATTCACATAGAAAAAACAAGGGTAGCGAGAGGTGGGTTGTGTTCTCCAACACACGAAAAGTAGGAAGAGGTATGCATAATCGAGACGAAACTGATACCTAAGTATTCGGGAGGCTACCATAACAAACATTTGTAGCTTTGAGTGGGAAGTAACCAGAGGACGCACAGAACAGGAGACCACTCTGTGAAATGAATGCTAAACCCAAAACACCACAAATTACCACTTAAAAAAATGAATGCAAGCCTGATTTATGCAGGACAAAGGGTGATGTGGAATTTACGTGTGTCATTCCTGTACCAGGATGACAAGATCGTTATACAACTGGTAGGAATAGGATTCATATTTTGAATTTAACGCAAAGTTCTACTAGCTTCGTAGTCAAGCACATGTAAACTGTAAAAGCCATATAATCAAGGATAGAAATGACTAAGTCATATCTCTGAAGGTGGACAACTCAAGTGTTATGGTAATGGATCAACAAATGAAAAATATAGGCTTACAAAAGTTTAGGTTTATAAAAATATAGATTCCCTTTAGGTACAATCCCATTTACAAAAGAAATAAAAAAATCACAAACTGTATGATGACCACTCGAACCAAATTGTGTTCTAAATTCATGATTTTAGTCATGAAATTGAACAAAACAAACGATAGATTAAAAAATATGAACTCTTACACACAGCTAGGCCAATGAATCTTCTCAAAGCCAAAAAATATAGAAATGTTTGCTAGGAGAAGGAAGCAGCTACAAAAAACTTTATCCCTTGGCGATGACATTTAACCATGATAAACTTTGATTGTTGGTTGCCAAAAATGGTGACACGTTGGGCGAAACAGTTATCTCTGCATCATATAAACTTTATGTCAGGGAACAAATGACTTAGCAATAATTATTAGAAACAATTAAATGATAGATCAAGCATTTCGACAATAACTCAGAAAAATAGCACAGTCATAGTATTGGGTGAATTTTTGTCCCAAAAATGTAATCTGGTATCTCGTTTTGATCACATGGGTAACGATGTTTACACAAATAACTCCAATATCATTAACAGGGCCATTGCTGCCAGCAGGAATCTATAGCCTTGACAGGGAAGTCATTTAACCCACTCTAGTACTCATGTCCCATCCAAGAGTTGTCCATTTCTGATAAAAGCATCTTGACATCTGATCTAATTTTCAAGACATACCTGAGGATCTTCAAACCCGACATTGCTTTGCCACTAGAAGGCATATTCAGTACCTTGACAAAGTTTTCTTGGTATCATGTGTGCATTTACCCGTTGCCAGTAGACCTGTTCATAATCCCAATGGGTTTACACACAATTACCACACATTACAGTGCTTCCAACTCCAAAAAATGTTTATAATATTTTTAGAAAATTTGTGATATCAAGAGATCAGGGTGATATTGAAGATTTAACAGCCAGACAATGATAGGATCAATATTTCAAATGAATTTCATCATAATTTGGACATTAATATTTTAGTTAAGAAATCATCTCTGGAATGGGAAATCACTATGAATTTTTCTTATTAAACCAGAGATGACGTTAGACATTTTTAAAGATAATATGTTTTCCTGTGATTTCAATGAAAAGTCGAGAACATTGACTAGACATAAAACTTACCTTCAATGATCCGAGTTTAGGATTTATTGTTCAGATTCTTGAACTATTTATCAATTGCTGCTAACGAAAGATACAATTCCCTTAAATTATGAATTGATGATTCAGACAAAATCTTCCAAAAAAAATAAAAAATCACACAAAATGAAAAGAACCCAAAAAAAATGTAAATTAAAATATTTACAAGGGGGTGGATTTGATTTTCTCAAGTGAAGTACTTTTTCATGGATTATCCATTCACTGGAAAAGTGCCTGGTTGTCCCTCTAGGTTGTGTATACTAAAAGAACTAGGACACAGTTTTTTAGAAATGACAAAAGGTCCCAACCACAGGTTTTGGAACTTGGTGTATTCTCCTTTATTCTCGTGTGCTTTGTCCCATTTGAGGACCAAATCCCCTATGTTCAAATTTATTTTAGAGGATGAACTTGTATCGAACCAACTCTTTACAATTTGTTGGTGCTGATCAGATTTTTGTTTTTCCCGCATCCTTACCTCTTCCAATTTTAAGAGAGTGTTTATCCAATTTTCTAGAGGAGGACATTCCTCTTCTTGAACTTTGTGCAACAATTGCAGAGAAGGGAGCAAGACATGTGGATGGAGGATGGATAGGATTAACCTACTATGTATGGATTACCTATGCAATACAGATATGATACAGATTATCTATGCAGTACAAAGATGATATTGTTACATTGTGGTCCATCTACTTTGCAATTTTGGTCTATCCATGTGTGTTGCATTTCATAGTTCAAAGTGTTATAGTCAAACTTCATTACGAGTCTCCACATAATACTTATAAGTTTATTGTTTATCTTTATGTGAACTCTTATAAGTTAAAGGTTTTTTTTTTTTTTTTTTTTTTT
>CBVK0100624757.1:0-11271 GCA_900067695.1 Picea abies | reverse complement strand
TTTTTTTTTTTTTTTTTTTTTTTATAAGTTCATATGCACATTAATGAAATGGTTGTTATAGTCAAACTTCATTACGAGTCTCCACATAATACTTACAAGTTTATTGTTTATCTTTATGTGAACTCTTATAAGTTAAAGGTTTAATTTTTTTTTATAAGTTCATATGCACATTAATGAAATGGTTGGCAATATGGGGTGTTTAAAATTTGGTTTGGTAATGACTTTCAAAAGAATAAGCTGGCTCCAAGGATGTCATAATTATGTTTATAAAAAGAAAATCTTTGAAAATGAGTGTTTTAAAACTTTAGTGATGGAAATTAATTACTGGTGTCCTTTTCATATTAGTTTGTTCAACTATTGTATGAGTGGGCCTAATGGTTAAGAACATGTGTTTCATCTTAAGAGGTCACAAGTTCAAATCCAAAGGGGGGTAGGGTATGCATACCTCCGTAGACTTTACCAGTCAAATCGTTGGGCAAAGGGGGGTCCCTTATCCCACAAACAAGGGATATGATCTCATATAAACAAAAATTAAATATTGTTGCTTTACGGTGTTCTTTGCATACTCTTTTGTTAAACAATTGTATTTATAAAGTAAAATTTGGTGTTTTAAACATTATAATTAGTTTTATATTGTATGGTGAAAACTTTTAAAAGTAGTATTAATATTATATATAGATATATATTTTAGGGCTATACTATTATAAACACAATTTTAAAAATAAATAAGAATAATTTATTAGTGAATCTAATGGTTAAGAACACGTTCCACAAAGAAGTGAGTCTCATATACCCATTTGATATTTGAGTTGGTAGTGACAAAAAAAGTTGATTATTATTATTATTATTATTATTATATCACTAAAACAATTGATGCAAAAAAAACATAATAGTGTTATATTTGGTTTTATTATATTGATACTAATTTTTTATTTTTATTAAGAATTTATTTTAAGAAATTTCATGCATACAATTTAATAAGCTAGTAATGAAAAAAACACAAGTATAAAATTATTGGTTTATAATATTTCTTAAACCAATCTATACCTAATAAAAATAATAATACAATAGAAAATTATTGGAAGTTGATATTTGAATTTTGTTTAATGTCATTAAAAATTGTTATAAGATTAAATTTTACTTTATACTTGTTACTTGTAATTTTTTTCTCTTTTTCATTTCTTGCATTTCCAAAAACACATATTCTACATATTCAAAATCACAAAATATGTGAATCAACAAATGGAATCTTGTAGAATTAATCAAAGAGTCCATCAAAGTTTCTCAACCAAAATATATGAATGATCTTTTATTCAACATTGATTGTATGTGGAATCCCCCTCTCTATATATGTAGACACTATTGTTAAAGCATAGTTTGGATTTTTTATTTTTCTATGTTTTAGTTAATAAGTATTTCCAATAATTGTTTTAAAAAAATTGTTTATTAATTATATTAATTAAAGATTTAGTTTTTATGGTTTTGTGAAATGAATATTATTTATGATATGAAACTATATTCTATGATAGTAAAAATGTAATCAACAAATTTATCCCACAATTAATAAGACAAGATCGACCTTTACTTTAATTTTTTGATATATAAAAACATGAAATAAAAATTTCATTACACATTTATCACAATAAATAAGAAAAGCTCCACCTTTAATTTTTCGATACATAAAAACATATATATGCCATGTCATGAAGTAAACATTATTTATGACATGCTCCACACTTAATTTAGGAACGACCTCCATCTTTAATTTTGTGATAATAAGAACATATATGGCATAACATGAAGTAATCATTGTTATCTTCAAACATTTTAGTATTGATCATTTGTATCGCCAGTTAAGTCAACATTCAACAATTGAAATATTTAAAGAAAATAAAGTGTATATAACATGCACACATATTTAAATTTTTGTTTCTTTTGAAAACATGCTATCTTTATTTGTTTTGAAAAATCATTTTGGAGACATACTGATCAAAGTGTAATGTCATTATTTTATATTTTACAAAAATATAATTATTATATAAATAATTAGAAATGATGATGATGATGTTTTTTCATTAATGTTAACTTTTGTTTGAGAGTATAGAAATGTCTCCTCTCTATCACCTGAGCTAGACCCCCTTCACTGTAATAATAAGGTTATATGAGATAGTCATTTCCAAATTTAAAAGAAGCAAGGGTTGGTTGGAAGAAATTAATTGTGATATGGAGGTCAAGAAAGAATGCCCTTTGTCCCCTACTTTTTTCTTTAATTTATGTACTAGAAAAATTAGAATATTGCCTAAAGGATGAATATAATGTGGAAACTACAGTCACATTAATAGTCATCCTCCTCCTCGTTTATTAAGATAAAAATTTTCTTTTAACAAGGAATGCTCTTAAGCTCGATAAGAAACTTAAAGTTTGTAAATATTTTTGCACTAACTTTGTAGTGACTATGAATAATGATAAAAAAAACATAATAATCATCGATTCTAAGAATGTCACATGCTCTATGTTTGTTCATGATAATTAGAAACTTGAAGAAGTATCTTCGTATAAGTAACTTAGAATTGACATCCATTACAATCTTAATGGCAATTGCATTGTTGAAACAAGGATTAGTGGAGGTTTGTAATATTTTTTGCACCTTCTAATTAATTGTAAAGAAGCCACTTTTTTGTTCTAGGAAAAATAAAGCTTCTATTTCACAAGATTATTATCCCAATTGTCACGTCCCCAAACTATGCTTCACCAAAACTTACGATCTTGCACCTACTAAGAAAGTGCATCATCGCAATGATTCTCACTTGGCTACTTGGAAACACCAAGAATACTTTGTTCGAACTGAGCCTCTTCACCCAGAGCATACCCAAACTCCATTCTATGTTAGGTGTGAGTCACAATCCTACTATAATGCAATTTACCTGTATACTTAGATGATTTCTTAACAACTTAAAAATGAGTCATTCAATCATACATCCATGAACATTCGAAATAAGAAAGAGACACACAGATATAGTGTGGGTGACACAATACATTCTTAACATCTATCTAAGTATTAATATTATGAAAAAATTATAATATGAGCACTACAAGCTTAGTTTACAACTTGGGCAGAGTCACACAGCTCACCTCACCTCACTGAGATACTTGTACATATGTTTGTAACCCTAAGAATCATTCGCTACAACAACATTCACAACCCTTGTAGTGCGTCTGAGATGTGTGCCCACAACATACTCACCATTTCTTCTTTCTCACAAGACTTTACACAAACCTATTGTTCTGCCTCATAGCATGCCTCTCCAGACTTGTGAGAAGACTTCCCCAAACTCCAAAGTAACCTTTCCTGTTGTTAGACTCAAACCAAAGAAGGTCTCCCCAAATTTGTCCATATAAATATCTCAAGGTAATACAAGTCCTCCCATGTGCATCTACTTAGCTCCTTGAGGGAGCTCAAACCTCCTTGTTTGAATCTTCCTAAAATATTTGGTGTTGATCTTTCTCTCCTCACTATGCCTTCCTGGTTTTGTTCCCTTGTTATTTTATATGCAATACAAATGTCACCTTCATGAATCCTCATTTCCTTTGGGTGTGTCTCACCCAATCATGAACCAATGCACTCAAAATAACCAACATGCTCCTTCGCGGACTGACATGCCTAAATGAAACCATGCACTGACTTTGCAGAAGGAATGAAAGAGCTTCACAGCCGAGTCAAGGAGCAATTGCAGAGTTCAAGTTAAGAATACAAGAAGAGAGAAGATCAACACAGGCGAGAACTTCAATTTGAAGTTGGTGATCTAATTCTTGCACATCTGAGGAAGGAAAGGTTTCCAAGGGGAACATATAACAAACTGAATATGAAAAAGATTGGACCATGCAAGGTCATAAGGAAATTAGGGGCAAACGCATATGATATTGAATTACCCGATGGGATTGGAATCTCATTGATATTGAATGTTGCGTATTTGTACCCTTACAGAGTTGAGGAAGATGAAGAATAAATTCATAAGCATGGAAAAACCGTGCAAGAGCTCATGAATAGGAGATCATGAAAATTTTCAAGCGATGGAGTATGATGCAGGAGAATAGTAAGAAGCTAGCCAAGCAAGCAACGTAAAAGGCAGAAGACAGTTGGAAAAGCACCAGTGCTCATTTTTGAAATGTTTTGAAAAATTAATGAAGCGGATATTAATGTGATGGTTGGGGAAGCATACTTACATTTATGTCTTAGATGTTGTAAACAAATCTTGAGCATTGATCTCATCTTTAGTATGTAAAAGAATTTATATGTAATTAATTGAAGTAGGTAGATTTGGATTCAAAGATTAGACAGTTTAGAGAGTAGGAGGGAAAACGGATATAGACAACCTCACCCTTGTATTATTATATCATTAGAGGAAGAACATTATCATCATTGAGAGTTGTAGCAGAGAGCTAGAGAGAAGAACCCATTTACAGGAACACTTGAGTTAATATATGAAGCTTTGACTCATTTTACACTTGAGTTTATATTTGTTGAATGCTATGTTTACAGTTGTTTTATTCTCTATGTTTATGCATTTGTTTCAATGTTGTGTTGAATGTGTGATTCCATGTTAACTATATGAATCCTGAGAGAGGAGAAGAATGAGTTTCAATTTTTTCTCATCCTGAGAGTTCCTGCAAGGAGTGTAGGGAAAGGTCCACAAGGTGTGCATTGACAAGATTCTGATTTTTATCTCAGAAAGCTCAGGAGAGATATCGTTGTTCTCATACCCGTAGAAGTGCAGGTGAAGCATAGAGCCATGCAAGGTGTGTGATGGCTAGTTGAATCCTTAGAAGTTATCAACTAAAGTGAAGGTGGAAGGACTACTGTTGCAAAGAGTGCACAGAGTCGACGACTCAAATAACTAGAGGTTATTTGAAAGATTGCCGTAAGGAGTGCGCACATAATTCCTCTTGGAGACTTATGTTCATAAGTGAAAGATTAGGAGGGATAGTACTTTTGAAGAATTCAAAGGGACATGTAAGTCGAAAGAATCTCATAAAAGACAAGTTCATGAGGAAGAACATCGATTTGTCTCGCAGAAGTCATTGAGGAGTGAATTAGATGGTCAAAATTCTCTGAGGAGAACTTGCAAAATCATGGGGACCATAGGATCTAGTGAAGCTGTAAGGTGGTTAGGAGTTGGGTGAACCCATCACTTTGGTTTCAATAATCAATGTGGACCGATTATTTTGGTCGGTTGAGTCATTAGATCGTTTCAGAATTTCGGTATTTCGGAGTTCGGCATACTAGAAGTTATGTTGACAAAGGATCGTGACATGGTGCATTGAAAAGCAAAAGTTGTGAGATGCAAAGTATCCTTGAAGGGAATTTTGGCATTTTATGGATCAGCATTTCGACATTTTCGTTGACAAGGAGTCGAGGTATTTTACACTGAAAAGCCTGAAGTCGCGAAACGCGAAGTATTTTGAAGTGGCGTTTCAGTATTTCGACATTTCGGAGTTCGAGAACCCGAGAAGGCAGTGATTTGGAATCGATAGTTTCAAACTCCTAGTTTGCAAAAGGCTGAAAGATCCAGAGTTGTTAGATCATGGAGGATCTCAGTCGTAAATCACGTTGGAGGTGAGGTTTCGGGAATTCGAAGATCTAAATTTCGGGAGGTGAGGAACCTTTCTGCTGTGGGTCTTGCAAGTCGAAAAATATCGAAGAGAGAAAGAAAAAAAAAGTCCTAGAAACATTGAAGGACAATAGTAGTGGGCCCAATCGGGTTTCAAGAGTCAGGAGATAGAGTTGCATGTCAACGCAACTCTCGAAATCGTGAAAGGGAAAAAGACAAAAGGTGGGTCCTAAGAATTAATAGAAGGATATAAGCGACAAAAGTTAAGGGAGTGGTCAAGCATCGGAGAAATCCCCAAAAGAACTTCGATCTCACCAAAAAGGGGAAATTTCAAAAATCAGAAAATCATAAGGGAAGAGGAACGAGTGTTGGTCGATCACTCAAATCCCAGAAAGCCAAAATAAGTGGCAACAAGGGGCGTGTGTTCGGTGAACTAAAGGAATCAAACCTCGTTGACATTTTGGGTTTTGGAGGTTCAAGAGGCAATGGGCTCAACAATAGGATTCGCGAAATCATGAAATCTAAAATCCCAAAAGGATGAAAAAATCCCTGATCATATTTGTTGGTCATTTTTGGAATACACCTTGTGTGTGTGATATTCCCTTTGGGGAAACCAAAGATTCAATCTGACTATGGGGGAAGATTTAGAATGATCCTGCGTAGATATTGACCCAAGGGTCGGGGGTCTGCATCATTTGTGGTATCAGACCTTAGAACAAGTTCTTTGCTTCTGTAGCAGAGAGAAAAGGGGAAAATTTTACATCCATGCCACTGAGAAGAAGAGACAGGCCAATGACAATGCCTTATCCAGTAAGAGAAAGAGAAATGCATGAGTTACGTGCCCGGCTTGATGCCATGGAGACAACACAAAGGCGCACAGTTGATGTTGGGGATATCAGCGAGGCTAATAGTGAAAATGAAGCTGGAAACAAAGAAGAAGAAGTTACAGTTGAAGATGCTGTGGATGAACACCTATTCATGGTTGTTGCAAGGATAGGTGCTAGAGAAAAAATGGACATTCCAGTGTATGAGGGAAACCTAGATGTTGAAGATCTTCTAGACTAGATTAGAGCTCTAGACAAGTACTTCAACTATGAGGATGTCGAGGAAGACAAGAAGGTCAAACATGCCATTACTAGACTTAAAGGGCATGCAACACTATGGTGGGATGAACTGCAGGCTAACAGACACTGCAAGGGAAAGAAGAAAATCAAAAGCTGGGATAGAATGGTTACAAATATGAAAGACAAATTTATACCCAAGGATTATCAAATCACTCTATTTTGGAGGATGCAGAATTTGAGACAGAAGTTGATGTCAGTGAAAGAATACACTAAAGAGTTTTACAAGATAAACATCAAAGCAGGTCATCAGGAAAGTGATGATGAAAAAGTTTCCAGATACATGAATCGTCTATGGTATGAAATTTAATATGAGATGAGCATGATGACCATTTGAAATGTGGAAGATGCTTATCAGATAGCTCTAAAAGTTGAAGAGAAGTCAAAGAGGTCGAGGTAGAAGTCAAGCCAGAGGCAAAAAAATTACCCAAGATAGAACTCGGAAATATAAAGAAGAGGGAAAGAAACCTCAAACTCAACATGAGAGAGGAGGAATCTCACAGAGAGGGAGATATGTTGATAGAAATACTTTTCCACAAGCCAGAGGAAGAGGAAGAGGCAGAGGCAGTGAAGTAAAATGCTTTGTCTGTGGAAAGATCAGACATAAATCCTATGAGTGTCCAGATAAGAAAAAAATATGGTGGTGAAACTCACATTGTCGAAACTCAAGGATGAAATGTTGAGGTAGAATATGCTGAGGGTAGAAGTTCTTTGATGATGAGGAAAGTTCTCTTGAATCCAAAGAAGGAGACAGAGAACCCAACCCAAAGAAATAGTTTGTTTCGGACAGCTTTCAAAACCAAGGACAGGGTATGTAAGGTTATAGTGGAAAGTGGTAGCACAAACAATCTCATATCTACAGAGATGGTAGAAAAGCCGGAGCTGGAAACTGTTGTACATCCAAGCCCATACAGAGTTTCATGGATACAAAAAGGACATCAGGTAAATGTCACTAAACAATGTTTAGTTTAATTTAAAATAGCAGGATATAAATATGAAATATTATGTGATGTCATTCCCATGGATGTTTGTCATCTATTGTTGGGTATACCATGGAAATATGACAGAAACATAGTTCATGATGGGAGAAAGAACACATACACCTTCAAGAAAAATGGTAGGACTCACATGTTGCTGCCAATCAAGGATAAAGAGGTGAAAATAGAGTTGAGAAACACTGTACTTCTCATGAGTGGGAAGGAACTTCTTAATGAGGTTAAGAAGAAGGAAAAAACACAATTTATTGTGGTTAGGAAGCCCAAAATTGTTTTGACCAGTACGAGAATAGATGATTTACTAGAAGAAATCTAGGAATTGCTGGGAGAATTTGTTGATATAGTAGTGGAGGAACTACCTTGTTCGTTGCCACCTATCAAAAGTATAAGCCATCATATCGATCTTATACCTAGAGCTAGTTTACCAAACAAAGAATCATATAGGTTGATGCCGCGGGAAAATGAAGAAGTCAAGAGACAGGTCTAGGACTTAATGGACAAAGGATTGATTAGAGAAAACTTGAGTCCATGTGCTGTTCCAATAGTGCTCAGCCCAAAGAAAGATGGAAGCTGGAGAATGTGTATAGACTCAAGGGAAATCAATAAGATTACCATTATATATAGGTTTCCATTACCAAGGATGGAAGACTTGATGGATTGCTTGAGTGGAGCAAGATTTTTTTCAAAGATTGATTTGAAAAGTGGATATCATCAAATTTGAATGAGAGAAGGTGATGAATGGAAGACAACATTCAAGATGAATGAGGGGCTGTATGAATGGCTTGTCATTCCATTTGGTTTAATGAATGCACCCAGTACTTTCATGAGGTTGATGAACGAAGTCCTGAAGGATTTCATTGGGAAATTCGTCATTGTATATCTTGACGATATATTAATTTTTAAAAAAATAGACGCAGAGCACTTAAAGCATTTAGCTATAGTAATGAGAAGATTACAGCAACAGAAATTGTTGATCAATATGAAGAAATTGTCATTTATGAGGACAAAACTCATTTATTTGGGTTTTGTTATCTCTACAAATGAGTTGAAGATGGATCCAAAAAAGGTAGATGCAATTAAGAATTGGACATCGCCGAAGAGTGTGTTTGAAGTTCGAAGCTTCCATGGTTTGGAAAGTTTCTACAAGAAATTCATTCGAAACTTCAGTGGAATTAGCGCACCAATGATGGATACATTGAAGAAACGACACAAATATTTTCACTACATGGAAGAAGCAGAGAAGAGTTTCAATCTGTTGAAGAAGAAGATCACGGAACAGCCAATTCTAGTTTTGCTAGATTTTAGCAAGACATTCCAGGTTAGGTGTGACGCAAGTGGATTTGCAATTGGAGTGGTCTTGATTCAAGACGACAAGCCGATCACATACTTCAGTGAAAAACTGAATGAAGTGAAGATCATGTACTCAACATATGACAAAGAATTCTATGTAGTCATACAAGCGCTGAAGAAATGGAGACATTATTTGGTTCCTAAAGAGTTTGTTTTGTACAGTGATAATCATGCTTTACAATTCATGACTCAACAGGAGAAGTTGAACCAAAAACATGTTAAATGGGTTGAATTCATGCATAATTTTACTTTTGTGATTAAGCATATTTCTGGAATTGCTAACAAAGTTGTTGATGCTTTAAGCAGGAAATGTTTGCTTATGCAAGAATGGAGAGTCAAGACTTTGGGTTTTGATAACCTCAAAGAAATCTATATGGATGACCCAGATTTTAAAGAGGAATATGAGGCATCTGAGAATCTAGTTCTCAGGGACAAAAGCCAGTGGACCGAGTATATGATCCAGGATGGGTTATTATTTTGGGGCAATCAGCTATGTATTCCAAAATGCTCCATGAGGGAGAACCTGTTGAAGGAAAAACACAGTGGAGGATTGGTCGGACACTTCGGTTATGATAAGACATTCTCAAAGTTGAATGGCTCATATTTTTGGCCAGGGATGAGGACATATGTTAATAAATTTGTGGACAGATGCAGGATTTGTCAGCCCACAAAAGGGAAAAGGTAGAACACAGGGTTATATCAACCATTACCCATACTAGAAAGGTCATGGGACGTAGTGAGAATGGATTTTATATTGGGACTACCAAGAAAATAGCGAGGCTCTGATTCAATCTTTGTGGTAGTTGAAAGATTTTCAAAAATGGCACATTTCATACCATGTCAGAAAACCAGTGACACAACTCATATTGTGAAATTGTTTTTCAAGGAAGTCGTCAAACTTCATGGCTTGCCAAGGAGTATCGTTTCTGATCGAGATACTAAGTTTTTTGGAAAATTCTGGAGGACCTTATGGAAAAATATGGGGACAAGTTTGTCTTTTAGCTCATCATATCATCCTTAGATGGATGGATAGACAAAGGTTGTAAATAGGAGCTTGGGAGATTTGTTGAGGAGCTTAGTGACTGAACACCATAGTGAATGGGATCACATTCTTCCATGGGAAAAATTCTCTTACAATGATTCACTCAATAGAAGCACAGGGCAAAGTCCATTCCATATTGTATATGGAATGTAGACAAGAGGAGTTTCTGAATTGAAAGATTCAAAACAAGCTAAATTCAAGAGTGTTAATGTAGAAGACTTTGCAGAAGGAATGAAAGAGCTTCACAGCTGAGTCAAGGAGCAATTGCAGATTTCAAGTCAAGAATACAAGCAGAGAGCAGATCAACACAGGTGAGAACTTCAATTTGAAGTTGGTGATCTGATTCTTGTGCATTTGAGGAAGGAAAGGTTCCCAAGGGGAACATATAACAAATTGAAGATGAAAAAGATTGGACTATGCAAGGTCATAAGGAAATTTGGGGCAAACACATATGAGATTGAATTACCCGATGGGATCGAAATCTCACCGATATTCAATCTTGCATATTTGTACCCTTATAGAGATGAGGAAGATGAACCAGAAATTGATTTGTACCCTTATTTGTACCCTTATAAAATATTTGACTATGACACTTGTATGAAAACAAAATATTTTATATTAATTGCAGGAGGACAAATGGAACAACCATGTAAAATCAGTTGACCATGACTCCATGAGTGGGGAACATGTTGGAACTAGCTTTGGGCTGATTATTACAAGTGGAAAATTAGAGATTTGGCCATTGGTAGCCCTTGAAAATCAGGGATTTAGAAAGCTACAAAAATTCCCAAGGGGGAGAAAGAAAGAACTAGGCAAAAACATTTGTTTTGTTAAATGGCATATGTCAGGAGGCAGGACACTGCCGAGTATGTTGGGGAAAAGGAATATGGGTTTTCTTTTTGTTATGAACACTACTGATTGAGTGTGAGGAAAGAGGAACCGGCTGGAACTGAAAGACATTATTGAGAAGGAGTTTTTCCAAGTTAGCCCTCATGGACTCATGGTCAGACTAGGGGGCGAATTGGGCAAGTCATTTTGGCTACCCTGTTCTATGGTTGAGAGGAATGTGGTTGTTCCCTTTGTCCTTTCACAACCTGGTTCAGATATGTTAATCTTTTCCTTCTCTATTTGAATTATTATTATTATTATTATAT
>CBVK0100624756.1:0-14624 GCA_900067695.1 Picea abies | reverse complement strand
TAAGTTTCCTTCCTCATATAATATTGAAAAGGAGAAATACGAGACATTATGGATCATATGGATCACAAATATGTATATATAATTATATACATATATTACATATAGAATTGTTCTTATAGATATATAAAGGGTTGAAATCGGATTGCAAGTGGTTCTTGTGTAGGCTTTATTGGACTGACGAAAGGTAGGTGTTTGCAACCAAAAAATTCACTTACATAGGAACCCCTGTCAAACTAATTAAGAAGACAATTCATATAACCAAGGATTCGTAAAAGAAGTAGAAGAATTATAGGGAAACGATCCGATTATACAGATGCTTCCTCTTTTGACACAATTAATTACCATCAAGGAATGACCACCCACATATGATTCCATTTGTATAAGACAAGACAATTTCAAAAATAATTGACATAATCATAAACTTGAGACATAAGACCTGTCTAACTACCTAGGGCATAGATCTAGTCAATACCCAACTGTGGCCAGAGAATCATCTTTCCATTACTGTTGGAGTAAAGACATAGCATAATAAAATCTGACTTGATTCTTCTGGCCAGATCTTATATTTTTATAGTCGACCCTCGTTCTAGCTTGAATTTAAATAATAGAAGCATAAGCAAGCAATCTTTACCACAGAGAGTTAACCCTTTTATTTCCTGTGTCACCTAAGCTTCTAGAAAGCGATAGAATGGAACCTGAATACCTCTTGAGGGGAGGATGGAGGTCGACCTCCATGTATGCTCCTGGCTAGAACCCCTGCACATGTTTTTTCGACGAAACGATTACAACTTGTTCAAACAGAAATAAGAAGATCTAATAAACTAGGAAAGTATAGTCGAAGAAATCCTTAACTTCAATTAGAGGGGATTCAACACCGCTCCCTGTTGCGATGAACTGTGTAATTTCTAGACTGAAAGGGAAGAGGAGCCTAAATCTATCTGGTGGGTACCCTCGAAAAACAAAGGTTCCCACCATTAGCGATAAGAATCAATGAACGACAAAAGAAGGGAACGGAATAGAGAACAATATATGAATGCTGGAACAGTGAAAAATAAGAATAAACTCAAGGACCATTTCCAGAAGTATAAAGGACCAATAGAACAGTACCAATGATTTGTAAAACACTCTACAAATAATTTAGGGAAAAATGCAAGGTCAATACGAGGAAAAAGTAAAGAATACTCCAAATGCACATACCCTGTAATACACTCAAAATGAGAAAAGGGGCAAGAAGAGAAGAACTCGAATGATTTTTTTTTCAGTTAGGGTATTGGCTTGGCTTAAGGGTTAGGCCAACTATTATTCCCTGGGAGGCTCTCATATAAGGAATTTTTTTATAGTGTTATGAATTTATCGAGAAGTATTGGGAGAACAACGATAGACAAATTAAAAACCCTTTTCTTCCCCGACCTAAATAGAAATACCTTGCCATGGACATTTCAGTATCAAGGAAATTTTTTATGTATAACATACAGAAATTTGTAAGACCTTATCCAAGTAACTTCCGACTACTTGCAGGAAATGCGTTGGAAGAGAATTCTCTAAGGTGGAAAGATCTTGTAGTAAAAATTATACAATCCAATGGCTACTTACTGAAACAGGAGTAATCCGGGAAGTGCTCCAAGTCACCATACCACTGCACAGAGTAAGGTCATGAAATAGAAGAAAAACACAAAACTCTACTCAGAGTATGTTTACACAAAAATGATAATGGACCTCAATTTTACCCTAAGACACACATATTGAATGTGGTGAGTATAACAAAGAATTGAGCCATGTGATAGTAGTGATGTGGCGTGTTTGGGTTAGATGAGGGTACATGGTGACTCTCATTTTCTCATCCACCCCATTTAATGGCCGGTCAGAGATTTAATCACGTCTATCAACACATCCAGTCCCTTTTCATATATTTATTCATGAGGACAAGTCTGGAACTCCTCGAACCCGTCATTTCCTAGTCTAGTTACTATCGGTGGTTGGACTTAGTTAAGTAAGGTAAGGATCAATCTATTGCTAGCTTAGGGTTCTCTTTCAACTAGGAGGTCTATTGGGTTACGAAGTCTCTCAGTCAACCAAAGAAAATTCTTCCAAGTCTGTGGCCACCTATGTAAAATTCAATCCAATAAATCCAACGCTAAAGCAAGGATTTTGTTTACCCTTTTTATGTTGATAAATTTCCTCGGGGTCTTGCAGTTCAAGTGGGTGTGCGCAGGTGGAAGTGGGTGTTAAAGTGGAGGTTGAAATATCAATTCATAGGCCTATGTCTATTCCCTTTTTTCTACAATTTAACCATTTAACCACTTACCAAGGTGAGTATAACTTAAATAAAAGTTGAAGAGTAAACACTAGACTATGGTTCTGTAATATTAAGAAATAAATTTGAATACCCTGGGTGGCATAGTTTTAAAATCAAGTTTATTCCTCTTATTGTAAATCTAACATAAAGACTTAGAACTTAATGTACTTAGAAGATTTTTTTTTTATGACAAAATAGGGGTTTATTACATATGGTATCAGAGAAAATTTTACAACAGTGGGCATTGAATAAGGCCCCATTAATTTATTGGCATATATATATATATTTTTTTGTTTTTATGCAAAAATAATAAACCTATATTGTTACAAACATAAAACCTTTTCTGTTTTGTGTGAATTATGTCATCTCGGGATGATGAAAAAATCAGAATGGAAGGAAATCTAGAACAGGGATCTCATGGAGATCCAAGACAAAATAGTGATGGAAGCTCTCCTACAGAAGTACTAGAAACAATGAGGAAACTTATTGTTGAGCTACAGGTTTTCAAAGAAGACAATGAGAAATTTAAGAAAGCATAGAAGGAACAACAAGAGATAAATGAAGTCCTGTTGCGCAGTATAGTGACCAAGAAAATCCCAAAGGAGGATAACCATGATGAAGAGGTCAGCAAAAGGACCTCCAAGAACTCTGGACTGGAAATAGAAAAAGGAGACAGTTCATCTGAAGGAACACCTCAAGCTAAAGACAAAACTATAACAAACATAAAAAGAAAACAAGTAGATCACCTTGAAGGAGAATTTAAAAAGATTAAACCAACTACCTTTGATGGAGAATCCAGGACAAGAGAAGAAGCTAAGGCATGGTTGTTAGACATAAAAAAATACTTCCAAATATACAACTATTACAGTAACATGAAGGTCAGAATGGCCATCTACAATCTGAAAGGGAAGGCCAGTATTTGGTGGAAAGACCTAAAGTTGGCCAAGGGCCTAAAGGAGAAACAGTTGTAATGGTCTAACTTTAAGAGGTATTTCAAGAAATAGTACCTTTCTAAAAGCTATTATGAAAGGAAAACGAAATAATTTTACAAATTACTACTTGGACAGATGACAATGGAGGACCTTATAAAACAAAATTTGGAACTACTAAGGTTCGTATCGTACATCCGGGATGATAAGGTAAAAATACAACGATGCTTAAGATGTTTATGACAGTGATACAGGAACAAAATTGAGTTTGACAACCCCAAATCCTTGAGTGAAGTATTCAGGAAAGCATGAATGTGCTATGACCAGTATAAATAGTGGGTAGAGTTTCCCAAAGCCTGAAAGGATAAGAATCAAGATCGAATGAACCAGTAGAAGAAGGGATACCAGCCAGCTCCTTATCAGAATGCAGCAAAAATATTTCTGAGAAAATATCGTTACTTCAACCATCTGAATACACAAGGGAGTGGTAAACCAGTAAATCTAGGGATGAAGAAGTTGGGGATAGCCCCCATGAACCATTAAAGTGCTAGGAATGTGGAGAACCTCATATAAGGAGGAATTGTCCATGTTTAATTTAAGAAAATACAGTTGTTGTTCATAATTTTCAGGAAGCCTCAATGGTGGGTGACGTGGGCAGAATCCTGCATCAGATAAATGCAGCTATAGATGGTTGGCAAGCTAACCACCACTCCTCTATGGTAGAAATTGAAGGTAAAATCAATAACACTAGAATTTCTATTTTAATTGACCCTGGAGCTACGTTAGGTTATATTACTCTTGATGTAGTAGAGTCAAATAAACTTAAGAAACTGAAGCATGAAAAATCATGGCTGGTACAATTAGCAACAGGAACTAAAAGGAAAGCAGTTGACTTTATTTCTAATTTTGAGTTCAACTTAGATGGTCAAAGTATAAGAACAAATCTATACATCCTACCACTAGGATCTTATGATATGATTATCGGGATGGATAGGTTGGAACATCACAAAGCAGTATTAGATTCTTATACAAAGATACGTAACTATAAAGATGATTTTGGCACTACTAGAATAGCCCAAGGTATACCAAAACCTGTATCAGTTAGACAAGTTTCAACGACACAGCTCAAGAAATGTATGAGAAAGGGATGTCAAGTTTATGCCATCCAAGTAATGAACCTGTTAGGAAAAGATGGTAAGTCAAAGTTGGAAGAATTTGTTGTCCTACATGAATTTAGAGACATGTTTGCGGATGAGATACCAGAATTATCTCCTAGAAGGGAAATAGACTTCTCCATAGACCTACTACCTGGTTCAACCTCTATCTCGAAAGCACCTTACCGAATGAGTCTACCAGAACTGACAAAATTAAAAATACAATTACATGAATTGTTGGACAAAGAGTATATCAGACCGAGTGTTTCACCATGGGGGGCACCAGTCCTCTTTGTGAAAAAGAAAGATGGTACTCTAAGACTTTGTATCGATTATAAATAATTGAATAAAATGACTATTAAGAAAAAGTACCCCTTACCTAGGATAAATGACCTGTTTGATCAAGTAGGTGGGGCCAAGATCTTTCCGAAATTGGATTTACGATCCGGTTATCATCAAGTTAGGATAAAGAATGCAGATATAATAAAAATTGTTTTTCAAACAAGATATGGACACTACTAATTCGTAGTCATACCTTTCGGACTCACCAATGCGCCAACCACATTTATGTGCCTGATGAACATTATTTTTAGTCAATACTTAGACAAGTTCATACTAGTATTTATCAACGATATTCTGGTCTATTCTAAAACAGAGGAAGAACATGAAGAACACTTAAGAATACTTCTACAAATGTTGAGGAAACACAAATTGTACACCAAGTTTGATAAATGTGACTTTTATCAAAAGGAAATACAATATCTAGGACATGTAATTTCAACAGAAGGCATTGTCGTAGACCCTAAGAAAATAAAATCCATCATAGAATGGCCCGTACCTAAGGATGTAGAGGATATCCGGTCATTCATGGGAATCACCGGATATTATCACATATTTATAAAGGGGTTCTCCAAGATAGCCTACCCTATCACGTCATTACAAAAGAAAGGGGCCAAGTTTAACTGGTCACAGAAGTGTCAAGGCAATTTTAACAAGCTAAAGGAATTATTGACAATTGCACCTATATTGAAGGCAGCAGACCCAGATAAAGACTTCACTGTATGTGTTGATGCAAGTAAAGAAGGACTAGGTCACTCATGACTTAGAATTGGCAGCAGTAATACACGCCTTAAAAATGTGGCGGCACTACATAATGGGTAGAAAATTTGTACTATTGACGAATAATAGCGGTGTCAAATATCTATTTAGCCAACCAAATCTTAATGCAAGGCAAGCAATATGGCTAGCCTTCTTGAGCGAATTCAACTTCGAGGTCAAACATATCAAGGGTAAGGAAAATAAGGTAGCAGACGCTTTAAGTAGAAGAGTCCATGGGTTATTTGAGATAAATATTAATAGGGCAGAAAGTGATCTAGAACAAAGAATAAGGACGACAGGTATAAATGACGGAAATTACACTAAGATAATGGCAGAATTACAAAAAAACATCGCAAACTCAGATAAATTAGATCTATGTATTGACAAGAAGGGATTAGTACAATTTAAAAACAAAATTTACATACTAGATTCAATAGAGTTAAAATTAATAGTCTTGGATGAAGTGCATAAGAAACCGTATTCTGGCCATCCAGGGTACCAGAAAACGATAACCACACTTAGAAAACTATTTTACTGGCCTAGTATGAAGGGAGAAACAATATAATACTTGGCTAGGGGCCAATATTGTCAGCAGGTTAAGGCCAAGCACCAACATCCAGCTAACCTATTACAGCCTTTACCAGTACCAGATTGGAAATGGAAGACCATATCGCTAGACTTTATAACAGTTTTTCCTAAAAATTAGAAACATAATGATTCTATCATGGTTGTAATTTATAAACTCAGTAATTCTGCACACTTTATTCCTGTAAAGTCTACTTTTAAAGCTATAAACATTCCTGAAATATTTATGAAAGAAATTTTTAGATTGCATGGAATTCCTAAAATGGTGATTTCAGATAGAGATGTAAAATTCACATCTGCTTTTTGGAAGGAATTGTTTGCAGGGATAAATACTAATTTGAATTTTAGTATGAGTTATCACCCACAAATGGATGGACAAGCCGAAAGGACAAACCAAATAGTAGGGGATATGCTCCACATGTATGTAAGAACAAAACCAAACAAGTGGGAAGACTATCTACACTTGGTAGAATTTTCATATAACAATGGGTACCAAACTTCGGTTAAGTTAATCCCTTTCAAGGTACTCTATGGCATGAAGTGTATGACTCCAATTAACTGGGACAACCTGGCTGACAGACTCATGGTTGGACTAGAGATGCTCCAAGAAATGGAGAACATGGTAAGGAAGGTACAACAGAACTTAAAAGAAGCACAGGACAGACAAAAGAGCTATTCAGACCAGAAGAGAAGACACTTGGAATTTCAATTGGGAGACCCTGTTTACTTGAAGGTCAAAGCCCGAAAAAGTTCATTGAAGTTAGGGAACTGTACCAAGCTAGCACCCAGGTTTTGTGGGCCCTTCAAGATACTATCTCAAATTGGACCCGTAGCATACCAACTTGCACTTCTAGCTAATTTAAGAATTCATAATGTATTTCATGTCTGTTTGTTGAAAAAGTATGTTCATGACCCTACTCATATCATTGTTTGGAACTTGGTGCAGGTGGAACCCGAAGGAGAGATATAGGTGGAACCCCTACATATTCTAGACAGGAGAGAAATAACACTTCAGAATAGAGGCATCACTCAGATAAAGGTGCAATGGAAGCACTTTAACCCTGAGGAGGCCACTTGGGAGTTGGAGGGAAATTTGCATAAATCTCATCCAATCCTGTTCCAAGAAAGGAACGAACATGGAGGACAGTGTTTTATTGAAGGGGGAAAGGATTTGACATCCCCAAAAATAAAGTATTTTTGAAATTTAAAATTTGTTGGGAAAATTATTCTGTTTTCCAAATTTTGAATTTCATAATTGTAATTAATTACTATGATGGTTGGGCAGAGATCCGATTTGACCCAACTAGCTGTTTGACTATGACACTTGTATGAAAAAAAAATATTTTATATTAATTGCAGGAGGAAAAATGGAACAAGCATGCTAAAATCAGCTGACCATGACTCCATGAGTGGGGAACATGTCATAACTACCTCTGGCCTGATTATTACAAGTGGAAAATCAGATATTTGGCCATTGGCAGCCCCTAAAAATCAGGGATTTAGAAAGCCATGAAAATTCCCAAGGGGGGCAAAGAAAGACCTAGGAAATTTTTATTTTTTTTTAAATAGCATATGTCAGGAGGCAGGACTTCAGGTTTTCTTGCTATTATGAACACTATTGATTGAGTGTGAGGCAAGAGGAATATGTTGGAACTGAAAGACATTGTTGAGGAGGAGTTTTTCTAGGTTAGCCCTCATGGACTCATGGTTAGGCTAGGGGGCGAATTGGGCTAGTGATTTTGGCTGCCCTATTCCACGGTTGGGAGGAACGTAGTTGTTCCCTTTGTCTTTCCACAACCTGTTTCAGATATGTTAATCTTTTCCTTTTCTATTTATGTAGTACATTTCCTTGTGTTAAAGCGTAGTATCTTCCACGAATTAAATCTTTCCATTTGAAGGAGGGCTATAGTAGATGATTTCAATTTCGGAATTATTTCCTTATGTAAATTAAACTATTGGGAAATATTTGTCTATGTACATTAAACCTGAAAGGAACAGGTCTAGCCACAAGTGTTTGTTTATTACTGAAAACAAATTTCTAAGACAAAAAATTTATCTATGTATATGGAACTGGACATGGATAGATCTAGTTACAGATGTCGTTTATCCCTGTAACTGAACTTTTAGGCAGATCTGTCAATATCAAAATCTGTTTTGAACAAATCTACACACACACACACACACACACACACACACACACACATATATACAAGTTTTATGGGTATATCTATAATTAAATCCAAAAGAAAATTCTTATTACTTAACTAAGTTTCCTTCCTCATATAATATTGAAAAGGAGAAATACGAGACATTATGGATCATATGAATCACAAATATTTATATATAATTATATACAAATATTACATATAGAATTTTTCTTATAGATATATAATGGGTGAAAATCGAATTGAATGTGGTTCTTGCGTAGGCTTTATTGGATTGATGAAAGGTAGGTGTTTACAACCAAAAAAGTCACTTACATAGGAACCCCTGTCAAACTAATTAAGCAGACAAATCATATAACCAAGGATTCATAAAAGAAATATAAAAAATTATAGGGAAACGATCTGATTATATAGATGCTTCCTCTTTTGACACAAAGCATTACCTTAGACTACATAGCAAGGCATTACCATCAAGGAATGACCACCCACATATGATTCCATTTGTATAAAACAAGACAATTTCAAAAATAATTGGCATAATCATAAACTTGAGACATAGGACCTGTCTAACTACCTAGGGCATAGATCTAGTCAATACCCAACTGTGGCCAGAGAATCATCTTTCCATTACTATTTGAGTTAATACATAGCATAATAAAATATGACTTGATTCTTCTAGCCAAATCTTATAGTTTTACAGTCGACCCTCATTCTGGCCTAAATTTAAATAATAGAAGCATAAATGAACAATCTCTACCACACAGAGTTAACCCTTTTATTTCCTGCATCACCTAATCTTTTGGAAAGGGATAGAACAAAACCCGGATACATCTTGAGGGGAGGACGGAGGTCAACCTCCATGTCTGCTCCTAGCTGGAACCCCTGCACATGGTTTTTCAATGAAACGATTACAACTTGTTCAAACATAAATAACAAGATCTAATAAACTAGGAAAGTATGATCGAAGAAATCCTTAACTTCAATTGGAGGGGATTTGACACTACTCCCTATTGTGATGAACTACGCACTATCTAGAACAAAAGGGAAGAGGAGCCCAAATATATCTAGTGGGTACTCTCGCAAAACAAAGGATCCCACAATTAGTGATAAGAATCAATGAACGACCAAAGAAAGGAACAGAACAGAGAACAGTATACGAATGTTGGAACAACGCATAATAAGCATAAACTCAAGGACCAACAGAATAGTACCAATGATTTGTAAAACACTCTACAAATAAGTTACGGAGAAATGCAAGGTCAATACAAGGAAAAAGTAAAGAATACTCCAAATGCGCATACCTTGGAATACACTTAGAATGAGAAAAGGGTCACGCAGAGAAGAACCCAAACAAATTTTTTTTCAGTTAGGGTACCAGCCTGGCTTAAGGGTTAGGCCGACTATTATTCCCTAGGAGGATCTCAAATAAGGGAAATTTTTACAGTCTTATGAATTTATTGAGAAGTATTGGGAGAACAACAATAGACAAATTAAAAACCCTTTTCCTCCTCGACCGGAATAGAAATAACTTGCCCGGGAGATTTTCGTATCAAGGAAATTTTTTATGTATATCATATAGGCATGTATAAGACCTTATCCAAGTAAATTCCGACTACTTGCAGGAAATGCGTTGGAAGATAATTCTGTAACAATGCAGAAAGAGCCTACAGTAAAAATTATACAATTCGATGGCTACTTACCGAAACAGGAGTAATCTGGGAAGTGCTCCAAGTCACCATACCACCGCACATTGTAAGGTCATGAAATAGAAGAAAAAAACAGAACTCTACTCCGAGTAGGTTTACACAAAAATGATAATGGACCTCAGTTGTACCCTAAGACACACATATTGAATGTGGTGAGTATAACGAGGAATTGTGCCATGTGACAGTAGCAATGTGGCATGTTTGGGTTAGATGAGGGTACATGGTGACTCTCATTTTCTTATCCACCCCATTTAATGGCCGGTTAGAGCTTTAATCTCATCTTTCAACACATCCAGTCCCTTTTAATATATTTATTCACGAGGACAAGTTTGGAACTCCTCGAACCCGTCATTTCCTAGTCTAGTTACTGTTGGTGGTTGGACTTAGTTAAGTATGGTAAGGATCAATCTATTGCTAGCTTAGGGTTCGTTTTCAACTAGGAGGTCCATTCGGTTACGAAGGCTCTTAGTCGACCAAAGAAAATTCCTCCAAGTCTCTGGTCACCTATGTAAAATCCAACCTAATAAATCCAACACTAAAGAAAGGATTTTGTTTACCCTTTTTATGTTGATAAAGTTCCTCGGGGTCTTGCAGTTCAAGTGGGCACATGTAGGTGGAAGTGGGTGTTAAAGAGGAGGCCAAAATCTTAACTCATAGGCCTATGTCTATCCCCTTTTTTCTACAATTTAACCATTTAACCACTTACCAAGGCGAGTATAACTTAAATAAAAGTTGGAGAGTAAACACTAGACTATGGTTCTGTAATATTAAGAAATAAATTTGAATACCCTGGGTGGCATAGTTTTAAAATCAAGGTTATTCCTCTTATTGTAAATCTAACATACAGACTTAGAACTTAATGTACTTAGAAGAATTTTTTTTTTTATGACGAAATAGGGGTTTATTACATATGGTATCAAAGAAAAGTTTACAACACTGGGCCTTGAACAGGGCCACATTAATTTCTTGGCATATATATATTTTTTTGTTTTTATGCAAAACTAATAAACCTATATTGTTACAAAGAGAAAATATTTTCTATTTTTTTTTAATTATGGTTGATCAGGATGATGCAGAAATCAGAATGGAAGGAAATCTAGAATCAGGATCTCATGGAGATCCAAGACAGAATAGTGACAGAAGCTCTCCTACGGAAGTACTAGAAACAATGAGGAATCTTATTGTTGAGCTGCAGGTTTTCAAGGAAAACAATGAGAAATTGAAGAAATCACAGCAAGAACAACAAGATATAAATGAATTCATGTTGTGCAGTATAGTGACCAAGAAAATCCCAAAGGAGGATAACCATGATGAAGAGGTCAACAAAAGGGCATCCAAGAACTCTGGGCCGAAAACAGAAAAAGGAGACAGTTCATCTAAAGGAACACCTCCAGCTGAAGACAAAACTAGAACAGACAGGAAAAGAAAACAAGTAGATCACCTTGAAGGAGAATTTGAAAAGATTAAACCAGCTACCTTTGATGGAGAATCCAGGACAGGAGAAGAAGTTGAGGCATGGTTGTTAGAAATCAAAAAATACTTCCATATCTACAACTATTCTAGCAACATGAAGGTCATAATGGCCATCTACAACCTGAAAGGGAAGACCAACATTTGGTGGCAAGACCTGAAGTTGGCCAAGGGCCTAAAGGAGAAATAGTTGGAATGGTCTAACTTTAAGAAGTATTTCAAGAAACAATACCTTTCTGAAAGCTATTATGAAAGAAAAAAGAAATAATTTTATGAATTACGACTTGGACAGATGACAATGGAGGACCTTATAAATACATTTTTGGAACTACTAAGATTTGTACCGTACATCCAAGAGGATAAGGTAAAAATCCAGTGATTCTTAAGTTGTTTACCACAGTCCTACAGGGACAGAATTGAGTTTGACAACCCAAAATCCTTAAGTGAAGTATTCAGGAAAGCACGAATGTGCTACGACCAGTATAAACAATAGGTAGAGCTTCCCAAAGCCTAGAAGGATAAGAAACAAGATCAAATGAACCAGTGGAAGAAGGGATACTAACCAGCTCCTTATTGAAATGTAGCAAAAATATTTTCGAGAAAATATCTTCACTTCAACCATCTGAATATGCAAGGCAGCGGTAAACCAATAAATCTGGTGACGAAGAAGTTCGGGGACAACCACCGTGAAACATTAAAGTCCTGGGAATGTAGAGAACCTCATCTAAGGAGGAACTGTCAAGGTTTAATTTCATCAGATAGAGATGTTGTTCATAATTTGCAGGAAGCCTCGATGGTGGGTGATGTGGGCAAAAGCCTGCATCAGATAAATGTAGCCATAGATGGTTAGACAGATGAACACTAGTCCTCTATGGTAGAAATCGAAGGTAAAATCAATAACACTAGAATTTTTGTTTTAATTAAACCTGGAGCTACGTTAATTTGTATTACTCTGATGTAGTAGAGTCAAATAAACTTAAGAAACTGAAGCATGAAAAATAATGTCTAGTACAACTAGCAACAGGAACTAAAAGGAAAGTAGTTGACTTTATTTCAGATTTTAAATTCATCTTAGATGGTCAAAGTATAAGAACAAATCCGAACATCCTACCACTAGTATCTTATGATATGATTATTGGGATGGATTGGTTGGAACAACACAAAGTAGTACTAGATTGTTATACAAAGATGCTTAACTATAAAGACAATTTTGGCACTACTAGAACAGCTCAAGGTATACCAAAACCTATATTAGTCAGACAAGTTTCAGTGACACAACTCAAGAAATGCATGAGAAAGGGATGTCAAGTTTATGCCATCCAAGTAATGAACCTGTTAGAAAAAGATGATAAGTCAAAGTTAGAATACTTTGTTGTCCTATGTGAATTTAGAGACATGTTTGTGTATGAGATACTACCTGGTTCATCCCCTACCTGGTTTAGCCCCTATCTTGAAAGCACCTTACCGAATGAGTCTACCAAAACTGACAGAATTAAAAATACAATTACAGGAATTATTGGATAAAGAGTACATCAGATTAAGTGTTTCACCATGGGGGGCACCAGTCCTCTTTGTGAAAAGGAAATGTGATACTCTAAGACTTTGTATCGATTATAGACAATTGAATAAAATGACTATTAAGAACAAGTACCCCTTACTTAGGATAAATGACCTATTTGATCAAGTAGGTGGGGCTAAGATCTTTTCGAAATTGGATTTACGATCAAGTTATCATCAAGATAGGATAAAGGATGAATATATAAGAAAAACAACTTTTCAAACAAGATATGGACACTACGAATTCATAGTCATACCTTTCGGACTCACCAATGTGCCAACCACGTTTATGTGCCTAATGAATAGTATTTTTAGTCAATATTTAGACAAGTTCGCACTAGTATTTATCAACGATATTCTTGTCTATTCTAAAATAGAGGAAGAACATGAAGAACACTTAAGAATAGTTCTAGAGATGTTGAGGAAACACAAACTGTACGCCAAGTTTGATAAGTGTGACTTTTATCAAAAGGAAATGTAGACCCTGAGAAAATAAAATCCATCATAGAATGGCTTGTACTAAGGATGTAGCAGATATTCAATCATTCATGGGAATCACTGGATATTATCGTATATTTATAGAGGGGTTCTCCAAGATAATCTACCCTATCACGTCATTACAAAAAAAAAGGGGCCAAGTTTAACTGGTCACAGAAGTGTCCAGAAATTTTTAACAAGCTAATGGAATTATTGACAACTGCACCTATATTGAAGGTAGAAGACCCAGATAAATACATCACCATATGTGTTGATGCAAGTAAAGAAGGACTAGGTGGCATCCTAACTCAGGAAGGACATGTGATTTGTTACAAGTCCTAGAAATTAAAAGAACATGATCGAAATTATGTCACTCATGAATTAGAATTGGCAGCGGTAATAGACGCCTTTAAAATGTGGCGACACTACATAATGGGCAGAAAAATTATACTATTGAAGGATAATAATGGTGTGAAATATCTGTTTAGCCAACAATATATTAATGCAAGGCAAGTAATATGGATAGCCTTATTGAGCGAATTCGACTTTGAGGTCAGACATATCAAGGGTAAGGAAAATAAGGTAGCAGACGCTTTAAGCAAAAGAATCCATGGGTTATTTGAGATAAATATCAGCAGGGCAGAAAGTGATATGGAATAAAGAATAAGGATGGAAGGTATAAACGACAGAAATTACACTAAGATAATGGCACAATTACAAAAAATCACCGCAAACTCAGATAAATCATATCTAAGTATCAATAAGAAGGGACTAGTATGATTTAAAAACATGATTTACATACCATATTCAACAGAGTTAAAATTAATAGTCTTGGATGAAGTGCATAAGAAACCATATTCTGGCCATTCAAGGTACCAAAAAAAGATAACCGCACTTAGAAAACTATTTGACTGGCCCAATATGAAGGGTGAAACAACAGAATACTTGGCTAGGTGCCAAGATTGTCAGTAGGTTAAGGCTAAGCACCAGCATCCAACGAGCCTATTACAGTCTTTACCAGTACTAGAATGGAAATGGGAGACCATATCGTTGGACTTTATAACAGGTTTTCATAAAACTCAGAAACACAATGATTCTATCATGGTTTTAATCGATAAACTCAATAAGTATGCACACTTTATTCCTGTAAAGTCTACTTTAAAAGCTATAAACATTGCTGAAATATT
>CBVK0100624732.1:0-10250 GCA_900067695.1 Picea abies | reverse complement strand
GTCTGCTGAGGAGCAAATAAATTCTTCAAGAAAAGATTCTAGTCAAAGGAAGAAAACTCTTCATCAAACGAGGATGATGATAGTGACAGTGATTCAGAAAGAGTACTCTTCATGGTAGTAGATGATGATGAAGAGGATTCTGAGGAAGAAGGCGAAGTTGATCTCAGAGCAGAATTAATCAGTGCCTTAGAAGAACTAGGGAAAGAAAGAAAGAAAATCAAGTCACTCAAGGAAAAGTTAAAGAAGAAAGAAGCATTCCAAAATTCCAACTCAGAAGAAATCAAGAAGATAATCACGAATTTAAAAATCTAGGTCGAAGAAGATGGAAGGATTGAAGAAACACTCATCGAAGAAGAAGGCAAAGTTGATCTTAGAGAAGAATTAATCAATGCCTTAAAAGAACCAGGGAAAGAAAGAAAGAAAATCAAGTCACTCAAGGAAGAGTTAAAGAAGGATTCCCAAATTCCAACTCAGAAGAAATCGAGCAGATAATAACAAACTTAAAAATCTAGGTCGAAGAAGACAAAAGGATTGAAGAAACACTAAATAATCAGTTAGAAGATAAAAAGAAGATGATTGAAAGCTTGGAAGCAGAAATAAACACCTTAAGAAAATATCTTCAGAAGAAAGACATGCAATAGAATAACACCAAGATATTGGATGAGATCATCGATAGTCAAAGGTGATACTATGATAGGTATGAGATAGGATACAACTAGATGCAAACTGAGAAATGTTTAGGCTCCAAGACAACAAAACATGAAGTAGAATAAAGCACCTATACAGAAATAGTCAGAGGTACTCAAGAAGAAAATCATAGAGGAACTAGACCACCTAGAAGATTCAGAACACAAAATCAGCAATCAAAAACATCTTAATAAGAAGAAGGCTTCAGAAGAGCAACACCATTCAAAAGATCCCCTACATCTAGGTATCAAAATATTTTTCATGGTTTATGTTATTGTTGTAACAGTTTTGGACATAAAGTTACAAACTGTAGAGCCTATGCCAAGAACAAAAGAAACTATGAAGTCTGTTCAAGCAAAAATTATCCTAGAAGGTCACATGAAGCGCATAACATAAATCACAACAATTTTGGTTCACTAAGTTATGAAATAGAGTGCTATAAGTGCAAAAACCTTGGACACATATCCAAAGATTGTAGAATGACTATTCCTCCAAGGGAACCAAAGAATAATATCAAATAGGAACCACAGAGGATATGGAGAAGGAAGGAGGATCAATTCAACACTAAAGAATGCTCGCTTTATTTACAAGCTCAACACAATAAAAGTGGGTGGTATGTTGACAACGATTGTTCAAAAAATATGACATGTGACAAGAATAAGTTTCTAACACTAAAGAAAGAACAATATGGATATGTTTCGTTTGGAAATGATAACTCAGCCAAAATTATAGGGAGAGGCACAATCAAGCTTGGAAGCAAAGATTCCAAAGAAAATAAAGTTGTAATGGTCAAAGATATAAAGCGCAACCTACTAAGTATAAGTCAAATGTGTGATCAAGGACACAAGCTTGTGTTTGAATTTCAGAAATGTGAGATAAGGAAAAAAGGCTAAGGCAAGTTGGTGGCTACAACCAAAAGAACTCCAAACATGATATATGTCCTGAATGAAATTTGAAAGGAAAGATGTTGCTTAGGAAAGGAAAATGAAAGTTGGCTTTGGCACAAAAAAATAAGTCACATGAACTTTGATAACCTGGTCAAAATCATCAGAAAGGAAGCAGTGAAATAAATGTATGAGATTTCAAAGACAACAAATACTCTATGTGAGCATTGTCTAAAAGGAAAACAAACCAGGACCAAGTTCAAATCAAAAGAGTACTCCACGAAAAAACCATTGGAAATTGTACACAGTGACCTATGTGGACCTACAAGAACAAAGGGATTAAATGGAGAACAATACTTTATGCTACTAGTTGATGATACACAAGAATGATTGCAGTTTTCTTTCTCAGGAAGAAGTCAAAGGCTTTTGAACACTTCAATATATACAAAGAGATGGTTGAAACTGAGATGGACTTGAAAATCAAGTGCTTGAGATCAGACAATGGAGGAGAATTTACATCAAGGGAATTTATGGATTCCTGTGGTGAACATGGAATAAAGAGACAGTTCTCAGAAGCTAGGACACCTCAACAAAATGGAGTTGTTGAGAGGAAGAATATAATAGTGCAAGAAATGGCCAAAACAATGTTGAAATATTCCAAGTTGAGTGACATCTTTTGGGCACAAGAAGTACATACAACAACTCACATCCTGATTAGAGGAATTCTCAAAAGTAACAATGATAAGACTTGTTATCAATGAAATTTCATCCGCAACATTGCACACAAATGGTTAAAGAAACACATCAATGCCAACAACAATTAGTTCATCTACAACACTGAAATGCATTCCAAAGGCAAAAACTATACAATTGGGTCAAAAATTGACACGTGCAAATTCACCAAAGGAAGTGTGCACACAATGTGCAGTGTGCACAGGCCAACAAATCCCTTAGAGCACATAATGCGCCAAGTGCATGACTATGTATGATAAAATCCACACACTTCTATGAACGACACATTTATGGATCTTGTCGGCCCCCCAACCACTTATGGACCAACTCCTAACCTGATTTGACCTTAATATCTGAGTGAAATCCGAATGGGGGGTTGGTCAAGGACTAGAGGGTGCCCTAAAAGGCCCCTTGTTCACCCCAAGAACCAATTACATGTTGCCTCAAAGAATTGCTATAAATAATAGCCATGGGTTCACTAAGAAACCAAGAACTTCATAGTAATGTTATGCTGCCAAGAATTCTCCCTTGAGAATATCCTTTTCTCTTTGGAGCCTTAAAGCATCATTGCAATAGGCCATTCCACTCACCTCTTGAGGGAATAGGCATTGATTTTCTTCACCATTTTCCATTTTTATTCCATTGTAAGAAGAGCTCTCCATTAGGGAACTCAAGAGCCTTCCCAAGGAGGAAGAGGGGACTCATAAGTCCTCATTTTTTCTCTACAGTGTTTTATCTACTAATCTATTGATCCATTGGTAGCATTATCTTGGTCATTGGTTGATTTTTATGGTTCTAATTTTCTCATACTTTCTAACTTTTATTTCTTAGTTTTTAAAATTGTAATGGTTTTTATGATGATTTGAAGGACCCTAGCCTTTAGATTTTTGCTTTCATGCACTTTGTAAAGACCACTGCACTCCTCTCACATTCCTTTCCCATATGAAAGGTTAGCTGACATAGGCACTTAGGGGGTAAAATAAACCAATATTCTCCTCTTTTTATTTGGTTTCACATGGATGGATTGTTTGGCTTGTAAAATTCTAAGTTGAGGTTGTTGCTTTCACACATAAAACACTTACATTGGGACTATAAGTTAACTTTGACCCTTGAGTATGCTCTTCTCTCACACCCTAGTGTGATCTTGAGAATCAGAAAGGTGGTTAAAGGGACATTTCATCTCCCTTAATTAAAAATCTTTAGGAGAGGACAAAGCCCCCCTAGGGTTCCTCTTAGTTTTTTTAAATCATCTTGAAGTTGTAAAGGCCCATACATGCCCACATGTTGCAAACTTATGAGAGTTTCTTGAAATTGCTTTCTTAGTTTACATCACCATCTAGGGAAGTTTAAAGATCAAAGTAACGAGCCCATACATGACCACATGATTGCAATCTAAGATAGTTTCAAATATTTCTTAGTGTAAAAAACATTTAGGGAGTTTAAAGGATTTGTAAGGACCCATATATCCACATGCTAATTCTTTAGTGATTTTACAAAGTCACTCCACTCACATTAGTACCAACCTCAAAGTCACTTACACACAAAGTCACTCCTCACTCACATAATTTCCATTTTGAATTGTGGAGGTTGATTTTAAAATTCTGCAAGGTTGTACCAATGACACTTAGTAAGCTAGGTAACAAAGACTTGTAAGGACCACATGAAGTACACATGTTGCAATCTCACACCTAACGTATTAAAACTTGGCACATGTTTTCACTCAATTGCACACAAAGTCACTCCTCACTCACATAATTTCCATTTTGAATTGTGGAGGTTGAAGTAAGTTTTCTCCAAAGGAATTTTGAAATGTCCCACTACTTCTTTGGAAATTATCCACACCCACTTAATTCAAACGAGATTGGTTGACACCCCCAATCTCTCAACCCACCACATCTAAATATTTTCTAAAAAATCACTAAGTTTTCCTCCGCAGGAGGTGCCAAAACATTTTGTTTTAGTCTAGGTAGGATCTCGGGGGTAGGCATCCAGATAACCCCCAGTTATCTAGTTCTCACACTTTCAAACATTAGAAGTTGACAAATAGGGAACTTTCAAATCCTCCAAGTCAAGTGTTTCTACACCATAAGGCAGGGAGATGCCCGTGAAGGGTTGAAGGCCGAGGCCCGATTGTTCTATGCATCCCCCCTTGAGTCACCCAACTCTTAGAAGGGATCCAACCCATGACCCATTTCCGAGGCCGAAAATCTAAATGCCACACTTTGACTGAGGTACCTAGTGACCAAAATTTATGACATCTACCCAGGTGGCGATTGTCAGCTGCAATTGCACCTTGATCAGATTTTGTGTGGCTATTGGGAAATATCGCCAGCTCTTTTGGGATATGCACCCTCTACCCCTCATTATAACTGATTATTTCAACCTTCAATAGTTCCTCTTTCGGTGACTTCAGACCCCACTATTGAGTGCTTTTGGAAGGCCTAGTGCTATTTGAGAAGAAGGATAATACTTCTTTTAGGACACGAGCATTTGTTTTTATTTGTTCCCCCCCCCACAGGAAAAATCTAGCTACCCACATGTTTGCTTATTTACAGTTGATTTTATGTATGATGCTCATTTTATTACATGCAATTGTGAGTTGTACTATCTTGTGAAGGTCCAAATTATACAAATCTCTTGTTCATTTATTTATTTCATCACCATTTTCACACATTCTCTTTGCTAGTTGGACACCATAGGGGACCCACAAAATCCTTGTCATTCCGGACGCTTGCAAAATCTCCCTCCTATTCTAAGAGGAGTTCCTATTCTTTCCAACTCACCGGATCAACCATCTCACACCCCTGTGAGTGCTACTATTTTGGGATCAACTTTACTTGGTTCCAATTCCCAAGGTCATCCATCCAGTAGTTCTCATTCACAATGAGGTGGGGGAAAACTTCCTCTCAAGGGATAAGTACAAACCCAACAAATCCCTCTCAAGGGTCAGGTCCACTACCTTCTCACACAATGGCTGGAACTAATACTCCACCAAATACCCCTATGCCATAATTGGCATCTCTCAACATTTCTTATTTGACTAAACTCATGAATGATCCCATTTTACATGACCCCACATGGCCCAATATGCCTACCAAACTACCTTCAGATATTTCAAAATTTTAAGGAAAACCAGGGGAAGATCACGCCAACCATGTTATGACCTTCCAATTATGGTGCTCTTCAAACAAAATCATGGATGATTCCATTCACTTAAGGTTATTTCAAAGAACACTCACTGGTCCATCAACCAAATGGTATGTGGATGAAAAATCAGGGTCCCATGTGACTTTTGAATCCTTGGCCAAAGTCTTTTTGGCCTTTTTTCAACTACCAATTCATCATGACACTGGCTTAGAAATTCTCTCCGAGTGCAAACAAACCACATCTATCCATATTGTCGACCACATCCATGAATGGTGTCGGTGATGTATTTTGTGTAAAGCAGAAACCATCAAAGAGCAACGCCTTGATTGGTTTCTTAAATCACTCATCTCTTTGCTTGCCAAAGATGTAGCATCCACTTTTCCTCAGTCAGAAGAGGAAGCCATCAGAAAGGTCCAACAATTCTATCTTATCTATGCTTAGTCAATTTACTTATACACAGTATTACCTGATGCACCCCGACTCGTACCATTTGGCCAGGACAAACCTGGGATATCCCACACTATAGATGGGTTGATTGGTTCCATGATACATCACAACCCTTATAGCCAACTGCCACCTATGTATGGTGCAACTCAATATCCACAACCATATGGAGGGCCATATTATTACCTTCTATCCCCTTACCAACAACCATATTCTGTTGCCCATGAGTGGACCCTCACCGGTACCCATGATGTGTCCGACCTATCAACCAAGTTCGGGTTCACCTTCTACGTTAGCATATAACCCAGGCACTAGTTAAATCGATTCACCTTCCTATGTGCCCTATGGATTGTTGCCACAAAACAATCCATATTTTCTATTTCCTGGTCCTCCACAGTCGGTTTCTCCTCCACCATGACACCCACACGCCGACGTTAACTTTGTTCAACCCTCTCCCATTCAACAAATTCAGGCTTTTGAACAGTTGAATACGGAAAATCCTGCCCAATAGCCGAATAATTTCAAGAAGAAAGGGAAAAACTAAATCACTAATAACCTGGGACCGGGAGGAAATAACCCCCAACAAAACCATCTCACATAGGGAAACCAAAATCAAGGCAACCAGAACCCCCAAGGGGACAATAATAAAAAATGCCAAGGGAAGAATAACAACAACAATCTCAGGTCGAAATTCCCTTGAACTCTTTGTGGTGAGTATAGACATTATACTCACCATTGTCCCCAGATTGTCAACTTCAAATAGATGATAGAATCCATGAACACACCATGTCCTCTAGCGTCTCCTGCCCCTCATCAGGCCCCACAATAGTACTTGCAACAACCACCCCGGACTGTATTGCAAAACCCTATTCCACACCAAGGTGTGATGAATACCTAATAGGAGGTACACCCTGCCCCACCAAAAATGGGGTAGTATCAAAACCCAGGGCCCATCCACCCTGGAAATCCAATTGATCACAATATCCTCCTCACCAGCGAAGAAGAGATTCTTTTTCAAACATGAGGTTGCCAGTATGGTTTTCCCCCTAATTCTACTCCAACCACATCGGAAGTGGCTCCAACTACATCCATACAACCCTTGATGATTCCACACCCTAACACTAAACCAAACATTTGTATACCTCACATTCCATTGTGACAAAATGTTAATAACCCTCATGCTAGGGCAACACACAATTACAACCTAGTTGACAACTTAGCACAGTCTCCTATAGCTATGTCTATCTTGGAGGTCCTCCAAACCTATCCAACTCAGCGAAAATCATTGCTTTCCACCTTGGCGGCATTTTAACCAACAGACACTAGACTCATCACCTTTGATCTAAATAACGAAGAACCATGCCTCCCCGCCTTGGTATATTTCCAGATACCAGTTAAGATTTGAAACATCACAGTTCATCGGTGTATCATTGTTGAAGGTGTGTCCACATGCATCATGTCCAAAGTAGTATGGAAAAATCTTGGATCCCCTAAGCTAGTACCATCTTCCTTCACCTTGAGATCCTATGATGGTCAACCATCCTCCCCTGAAGGACTCTTCCAAAGTGTCCCTATCGAACTTGGGGGAAAAACCATCCTCATAGAAATTAAAGTTATCGACCTCCCACTTGATTACAATATCTTGTTTGGAAGTAGCTACATGTATGCTATCAAGGCAGTAGCCTCTTCTGTGTTTCGAATGATGATGTTCCCCCACAACAGGAAAATTGTCACCATCGACCAAATTACACATTATGAGCCTAACCATTCAACCAACATCGATAACATTCTTCCTCTTGTCCGCACTAGCTCAGATGCTTATTCAATAATTGACATGGGTCTTGGAATTTTCAAGGACCCATCCTTGTGTAAGTTTTAAACCTGTGAAGTAAAGCAATGCATATAGATTATTAAGCAAAACAAAATTTAATCAATGGCTCATACACAGATTACACAGAGATTTTATATCGGAAACCCTCAACTGGGAAAACCTTTCTTATATTCATTATATCGAATTTCACCATTCACTATACAATATATACGATGTTTTTAGGTATTCTATAGATACCAAAACCTTAATCCCTAAAACCGAGATTATTTTTAGTAAACCGCTAAAAAGAGAAAAATCGACTAAAAATAGAAAAAACCGCCCAAAAAGAAATTTCGGGGCGCTGCCCCGAACGCTGCTCATAACCAGGGGGGCATACCTACCCCCCCTGGGACCTCCCTAGGAAAGCGCCTGATGCACACGACACAAGCATAACACTACTACGAGGGATCGTCAGACGCAGTTGTCATATCTGATGCACCCACACACACACATGCAAAGAATATAACACATACCCAACATTCTCCCACTTGTTGTTTTCTTTATATCCAGGGGTCCAGGGGATTATATATTCAACAATCCAGGCTAACAATGCCCATTGTTACTCTACACCAGGAGAACTTTTCTGTGCTCATAGACTTTGTCAATGAATTTGCAACATTCTTCAAAGTGTCAACCTTTTCTAGAAACACCTTCTTTTCCTCAACCATGTCTCTCACAAAGTGATACTGAACATCAATATGCTTTGTCTTCGAATGATAAGCTGGGTTCTTTGCCAGGAAGATTGCACTCTGACTGTCACAATCTAATCTCACTGCTTGTTGTACCAACCCAATACCTGAACACAATCTTTGTAACCATACTACTTCCTTGCTTGCATGAGTGGCTGCCATGTATTCAACTTCTATAGTGGAGAGTGCCACTACAACCTGTCTTTTGCTCATCCAACTGATTGCTCCTCCAAATAGGTTAAACACATACCCACTTGTAGATCTTATGCGATCCAAATCTCTAGCCCAATCTGCATCCACAAAGCCATGTATGTCCACCACTTTGTCCAATCCTAGTCTTCCTTGGTAGCACAATCCATAACTGGTGGTGCCACGAAGATACCTGAAGACCCTCTTTACTGCTGTCCAATGCTCCTTCCCTAGTTTTGACATATACCTGCTCAAAAATCCCACTGCATGTGCAATGTCCGGTCTAGTACAGACCATTGCATACATAAAACTGCCAACTGCACTGGCATATAGAACATGGGACATGTACTCTTCTTCTTCCTGTGTCTTGGGACATTGATCTACATATAAATTTACACCTATAGGAATAAGAACCTTGACTGGTTTACTTCCATGCATATTAAACCTCTGCAATATCATCTCAACATATTTTCTCTGATTCAACTAAATTTTCCTATTTGCACGATCTCTTTTAATCTCCATTCCCAGAATGAAGTTAGCAGCACCGAGATCCTTCATGTCAAATTTGGAGGATAGCTACAATTTCACCTCCATGATAACATTCATGTTATTTCCTACCAACAACATGTGATCAACATACAACACTACATAAATGAAGTGATTACCAACATGCTTGGAATATACATAGTGATCAACCCTGCTTCTTACAAATCCCAATCCAAGGATGTATGTGTCAAACTTTTGGTACCACATCCTAGGTGATTGCTTTAGACCATATAGTGACTTCTTTAGCTTACAGACCAGCTCTTTCTTTCCCTTCACTGCAAAACCTTCTAGGTACTTCATGTAGATTTATTCTTCTAGATCTCCATGTAGGAATGTTGTCTTCACATCCATCTGTTCCACTTCCGGATCAAAAGCAACAACAATAGATAAAAGAAATCTAATAGAAGTTAACTTAGCAACAGGAGAAAAATCTCACCAAAGTCAATTCCCTCTACCTGGGAATAACCTTTTGCCACTAACCGAGCTTTGTATTTCTCCACTTTACCTTGTGCATTAAACTTCTTCTTGAACAACCATTTTCTACCAACCGATTTTCTTCCAGCTGGAAACTAAACTATATCCCATGCCTCATTCTTATCCAAGGCATCCATTTCTTCAACCATGGCCTTCTTCCAAAGTTTACTATCCTCTGAATTCACTACTTCCCTAACAGTTTTGGGAACATCATTAGTAATAGATAAAGAAAAATTGGAATGAAAATCAAGTGGACTATACCTTTCTGGTTGCCTTCTATCTCTCACTGATCTCCTCAATACCGGGGTATGAGGTTCTTCTTCTTCTTCTTCTACTTCCTCTTCTTCAGATGATTCAGATTTTGCATCATCCAACTAAAGCTATATTTTCTTAGGTTCATATTGCGTTGGTAGGAATTCCTATTTGGACACATCTTTTACCTCTCTGAAAACAACATCTCGACTGTAAACAATTTTCTTGGTTTTTGGGTTCCAAAGCTTATAACCTTTCACACCATCTTTATAACCAATAAAGATACACTTTTCAACCTTTTTATCCAACTTACTTATATTTTCCTTTGGAACATGT
>CBVK0100624726.1:0-12082 GCA_900067695.1 Picea abies | reverse complement strand
GTGTGAGTGTTTCCCATGTACTGGATAATGAAACAACAAGGAAAATTTTATTGGTTGTGGCTTTGGTCTTTCTCACTCAACCGAGTTTCATACATTAAAGACAAGGGATTAACATTGTATCCCTATCCTAGTCACACGGATCCCACTCAACTAGCATATCTTCCTCCTCAACTTACATAACAAAAGGAATGTGACCCCCTTATTTGATAAATATCCCCCGAGGTTATCCCCCTTCCCTCCAACGGAATTTGGCCAATTATTCTCTATTGTTAGGAATCAAGGATTTCATCCATGGATAAGTTTCCTTAGTTCTCAACAATTTCCCATAATCCCTAGTTATCTTTACACACTTTAATGGTAGCCATTATCTCATAATTTAGACTTCACATCCAATTATGTCAATCTTCATAGAAAAATAGAATTAGTCCAGGAAAAATATGAATAGGACAACCATAATAATAGCCATCCCAACATCCCTCAGCTCTCACACAAGCTTAACTTTAGATATGTTGTCTCTAGGTTCCCTTACCGAGAAATACCTTAGCGCTCTCCCATACCCTACCTCAACATATCACAAAATGAAAGGTTCTTCCCTACAGAGCTTGAGGGAATCCCTTCCCCTTGAGCTTGCATGTAATCAACACTTGCATGGGCAACATGTGTCCCCTCAAGAATATTGGAGGAACATGGAAGGAACACCTAATACATAAGGGATAAGTTGGCTAGGTGATAATCACATGGAAACCTAATAAAAAAATAATTCTTACACTCACCTCATTTCCCCATTCATTGGTTCATTTCCCCCATGGTGTTCCTAGGAAGTTAGAACCCCAAGTGCACCTTGTTAATTTATTATTATTTCATGTTAATTTCTAATATAGACCAAATGGCAACTTACTTACCAAACTTACCATTCCAACTTCACCGACCTTATCATCTTGCTTGCTCGATGTTTGGGCATCTTGTGAATAACCCTTGGATCCTCCTTGTACACTTTAAATATCAATACACATGTCATGTTGAGGATTCCATATGAGGGTATTACATTCCTTAACCCCTTAGAATAACATTTCACTTGGTGTAACTATTTTATAGTAATATCAATCATGTTCCAATTTTCAGAGCCATCCATATTACTTGGACAATTCCCTTCTCTGCAAACTCATTCCCTCGGGAAATTCCATCCCCTCCTATGTTGGGATACCATCAAGAATAGTTTAGGCCTTCATAATTATCTTTCCAATCCATTGGCAACCCAAGACCATTCTCATCATCTATCACCACTAGACATATCCATCATCCCACCTATTTTAGACTTTATTGAGGTAGTCCCATTCTTTCTTATGGAATTACTTCCATTTCCCATGTTCGGGACCATTTTACATGAACTATGCCCCTCTTGAAAAATTATTTAATATACCTTTGTGTTAGCATGTGCCTTTATGCTCTTTTAACATGTGAACATTTCATCAGCTTTAAATTGTTCAAGTCCACTATATTCTCTTGAGTTTTTTAAACTTTGTGACAAGAGTGCATTCACCTCTGTCAATTGAGTACAAGCCTTCTAAATTTAGTGACTGGTACATGTTCACCTCCAATTGAGCATGATTGTTTTCTTCATGCTAAGCAATAGAAACTCCATTAACTACTTTCATTCTATAAATCCTTCAAAACCATACACATTGAGCTTATTTTCTTAACAATAATACCTCTTCCTATGTATTCTTATCTAATCCAATATTTCATATGGTTCACAAATAGAATTGTTAACTTCATCTTCCTTACAACATTGGCAAGTCATGCCACATAAGAAACACCATCAAGGTTAAAGTCTTTCTTCAAAATTTTATCAATAACATTTTGAGCATTAAACAACCTTCCAATGTTACAGAGTTCGTTGAAAAGCGTACTATAAGTAGGGACATCCATGATAGATATTGTTTCTTCTCTTTCCAACAACTTCCAAGTTCCCTAGTTTCTTGCGTTAAAAAATCCATCCATGATCATATCAAACAAGAAGCATTAGGGAAAATGTCCTTATGGGACATCCCTTCTAAAAGGGCTTGAGCTTCATACACATTGGCTCCTTTACAAGGTAGTTCATTAGCAGAATATAGATAAAGGGATCATGCACATAACCCTTCTTTTATGTGTAATGCATTAATTCATAAGCCTTATCTATTTTTATTTAATACTAAGGCCTTGCATCATTAAATTGTAGGTTCTAGGTGTAGGAGCACACTCCCTTATTTGCACCTCACTTAAGAGTTTGAAACCCAGTAACAATTTTCCATGCTTGCAAAAGTCATGTATTAGAGTATTATAAGCAATGGCATCTAAAGAAGGCCTTTCTACAAAATTTAAATAAAAATTTTGCTTCATCCAATATATCCTCTTTGTAGAAGCCACAATGAATGTGGTATATCTGACAACATCAAAAAAGTAGCTTTCATGATTAATTGAATTTACTAACCATGTGGAGGCATCTTAATTCTCGTAGAGATCGCCAATAGCAGCACTTCCATGAAGCCACTTGTGAGCCATGAATTTAATTGCTTTCTCTACTTCGCCACAACTTTCTCCTCTAATATACAAGTATCATAGTTTGATAAATAACTAATTGTGCATTCTCCGATGACTAGGCTATAGAGAGTATTCATTATTGAAGCGTGAAGTTGCTCAACCACTTTGAATATATGACAAAATGCTTCAAGTTCTGTAATATCTCTTGATAGTGGTCCCATCCAAAATATTTGAGATTCACCCAATATGCAATTGAGAATGTTAGGTTTGGACTAGTCTGTTTCCCATATAATATGTGAGACCATTGGAACCCCTCTTCCTCCATGTCACCTATCTCTTATCAATGAATAGTACCAAGTGTGTTTACATCTAAATCATTGTATATCCATACTAGCATTGGCTCTTAAGCATGTCTTTAAACCTTAATTTTGCCTTTAGAATACAATCCTCTTGGGCCTCCATGTAGGCAAAGTTGCCTAGTATTTAGAGCTCAAATTCAATCGGGTTTGATGGAATAGAGTTGGAGCAAAGGATATTGACATCATATAATTTGCTTGTGTGGGTATCTAGTCATGTTATTTACCAATATAATTCACAGGACAAATCTACAATATAAAGTCATTGGTGATGCTTGTAATACTTCAAAGTCTTGTCCACGATCCATTGTTGCAAAGTTGACTCTATTGAATATAGGAAAGACTCTTAAGGCCAAACCTCGGGGAAGGAACTCTATTGAATATAGGAAAGACTCTTAAGGCCAAACCTCGGGGAAGGAAAAAAAGGGCTCCATTACTTGATACCTCTTTGAATATAGTAATATTCTCTTCATACCAGCCAACAAGAAAATCATTAAGGGCTTCAACAATCAATGGTTTAAACATGCAATTGGACATAGCATGCCTTAGCCCAATATTCTGGTGGCAACCTTGATACCTTGAGTGACTCATTCAAACTTTGATCTTTCATGTAGTCACTTACAATATGTGTCTTTCCTAAAACTGATGCATGGATAGAAACACCATGAATACTCATCTCCCTTTGTGGAGCCTGCTTACAATTAATGCAAATTTTTTGTACTTGTTAACACATTCATGGCTTTATCTTGATAACTTTGGAAAGAACCATAATGATTGTCTGTCTTCATAAAAATATTTCATAAAATGAAAATAAATATTGCCTCTCAAGGAAATATCTCTAAATTCATAGGATTTGCAATAATGGCTACCATGAAGATTTATATAATTGCATGTTGAATGAGTTCACGACCCACCTACTAGATGACAATAACCCTGGCTCCACCTCTACCACATTGTTACAAACAATGTTTATTTCAATTAGCATGCTCATTTAATTATTTCCCTTGCCCATTAAAGGATTGTTTCTCCAATTATGAGAAATGAAATATGAATATATATGAGCCTAATCACCATTAAAATGCATTACCCCAGGAAGAACATTAAGATCTAGCTATATTGGATTTCCAAGGTCACCAAACTCTATTTTAATAGGATTGTCTATATCAAATTTTGTAGTTTCCTATATAGTTCCTTCAAACTAATCCCAAATATCAATATTTGGAAATTTCACAATAATTAAATTGTCATGCGACAACCCTACAACCAAATGACTCTCTTAACCTCTATAAGTGAATGTGATGCTCTGAATATAAAATTGGAACTTCAGATTAAAGAGACATATGGGATTAGGCACCTACTGGCACAATGACTCTGTATTCTCCTCATTCAAATGTCAGATTCATTGAATATAAAATTGGAACTTCAGATTAAAGAGACATATGGGATTAGGCACAAAGGATAAAGATACAGGTATAAGAAGCACATTTACATTCAATCAAGAAGGTTGTAAATTCATCATAAACTACATTGCTCCAACAAATATTCACAAAGTGAACTAGTCCATATGCATTCCATCAAATAACATGCATTAGTATTTTTGGATTCCAAGAAAAAATAACTTGTTATTTACCAAGTAGCTCATTATTGTTTCATATATCAGTGTTAATTATTGAAACTTTAAATTTAGGTACCATGTCACTATTCATATCTCACCACGGTAGCTAGTAACTCTGTGTTATTGTTCCACTTCAACATCTTAATTTTGTCTTTTGTTGGTCCATATACGTCAAATGAACCTCCCTCTCAAGACCATTTCTCTCAAAGAAAACAAAAAAACCCAATTTTAGTACTTCTTTTACAAGCCATTGTCACTTTGGTTCCATTGGGGCAACTTTTAACATCAATTTCATCATTGTTTTATCATAGTATCTTATACAATGTATATATGTAATATTTAAAACCACATAAAATTTACCCAAAGGTCACAACGGTTAAATCCTATCTCTTGGAACTCATGTAGCCTCATCAAGGAGGGTATGTAATCAATGATGTTTGGATTCTCACTTTCCTGGTTACTAATTTCCATATTGATCACACATCACAAGTACAAACTACCGCAGTAGGTAGTGTGGCACATAAATGGGCATTCTCATGGTTCCTTTGAAACTCTTATGTGGCCTCTCGCAAGCTTATTTGTTTGACATAAAATCAATTTTACGGTGGAAAAAGTGGTAGATAAATATGCCAAGAGGACTTTTGAATCACTTTTTTGCTTGGCTTGATACATATAAGAAAATTTGGAACTAAATTGAGACTCCTGATGAAGATTGAAGATGAGTTGAATCCCTTTTTTAAAGCATCTTTAATTCAACATGGAGACTGTCAAAATGTTGTGAGATTTGTGATGCCTTAACTAGACATGGTTAATGTCAATGATATATACTATAGAGATGATTATTGTTACTACACAAACAAAATATTGTATCTTGTCTTCCATCAAAGTTGTAAATGACAAGTTCTAAAGGTCATTGATTCAAAATCAAAGGCATATCATGAGCACCAACTAGTGAGATAAATAAAGCAATTGAACAAACATAAATTGGCCTTGAATATCACAATAGAATAAAGCTTAAAATTTATGGGACTTGTTAGTCGTCAACCTATAAATTATCATTGTGAAGTAGCTTTAGTACAAGAGATTATTATCTTTGTGTCCCAAGGCAAGTGTCAAGTAGATATCTAATAATCATTGTCGTCCACAAGACCACACTCCCTTCCAATTTACAAAACTAAATCTACTAGAATGAGCCCTAAGGTTGCAGTGTCTGAACATAGCTCAAATATCATATTATAATATCCCCAAGGCCCATTGCTCCAATTAAGTAGATGTGAGGTTGAGTTAAACCTCTAATTAGAGATATAATAGAGAATTAATATGTGATATAAAATAGCGATGGAAAATTTCTCCTTAATTTTCCCCTAGGAGCAAAATAGGGATTAAGTATATTTAACATATCAACTCATTAGGTGGCTAATACACACATGAGTTATTCAATGTAGCAGACAAAGTATGCATGTACACTAATTATCCAAATTGGAGTAACCATTAATTGACCACACACATGGTTTTATAAGAATTTTCATCCCTTTACTTAGCCCATCATTCCAACACGTATTCTCTCAATTCAAATTCAATATTGTTATGATTCTACATGTTGCAAGCAAACAACGTAACACAAAAACATCCATTTTTAATGATATTTCGTTAAAAAGGTATTTTTCTTCAACCAAGCATCCAGCCCAGTCAAGAAGATCAAGCATACATCTATAATGTTCATTTACAAGGTTGGATGTGATAATGTGTGTTAATGCAGATCCAGCCCAGTCAAGAAGATCAAGCATACATCTATAATGTTCATTTACAAGGTTGGATGTGATAATGTGTGTTAATGCGATTGAGATATTAACAACCATACTCTATTAGGCCTGTGTGGCAACATGTAGACATAACAACAACTAAATTGACATGGTTTGGGATTTACGCCATGGTATTTTTATCTTCAAAGAGCTTGAGGACCTTGTTGGAAAAGCTATGTATAGCTTATCCTCCAATTTACCTGGGAGACCACGTTTGGTTCTCACACCCATCATAAGTTATTATCCCACATCTTGCATACACAACTACAAGAACATTTTACCACAACCCATCAATTGAAATCCACTTCTTTTAATTTCTTCATGGAGATGTAGACCTTGCTTAGAGCTACTAATTAGCACACTTAGGAAGAATGTTGAAAAAGGTGAATTTATTAGGTTGAACACTTGCTTGTTAAATATGTAAGAATAGTTTCAAGGTTTTTTCAACAAACCCAAGCTTCATATAGGCAACAATCATTGCATTCCATGACCAAATTTGAAGCTTGATCATCTTGAAACTTTATTGTCGAGTAGACTTATCATGAACAAGGCCCATATGAATTCATTGCAACACTTAATCCCATACTTTTTTTTACATGATTTCCTAACAACCAGAATAGAACATGGTCAATATACTCAAGGAATCATTCCCTATGAAGAGTACAACAATCATGACTTTGTTATGTCATCTTCTTTGATACCCATAGTGCCCATTTTGAATATTTTGGATAGTTGAAGCTTACTACTCATAACAAAGGCATCATTTAGACCTTTGTATCATACATTGATGGTTGTAACAACTTGTGAAGTTGCACATAATTATCTTCTAGATATACTAGAACATGTTCCTCAATTCAAATACATAATTCATTCAACATAGCAACAACAACAACAAGTATTAGTACTTGAAAAATAATAACACAACAAATCAAAGAGTATGAATTCTCACCAGATAAAAATTATAAGAACCAAATTACTTATTTGTTTCATTTTTACACTTGGGGAAATAGATCCACAAGAGAATTCTTCCTCCCAACCATAGGCACCAACTCATGCAGGTGCCACCCTTGTGCTAGACAATGAAACAACAAGGGTAAATTTATTAGGTATGGCTATGGTCTTTCTCACTCAATCCAATTTTAGACATCAAAGACAAGGAATTAACATTGCATCCCTATCTTAGTCATGACAATCACAGTCAACCAATGTCTCTTCCTCCATAACCTATACCAACACAAGGAACGATATCCCCTTCTATGTTAAAGATTCAATTAATTTATCCCCCTTCCCTTGAGTACTCCAATGTAGACTAGCCAAGGATTCTCTATTGCTTGGAACCAAGGATTTCATTTATGAATAAGTTTATTTTTCTCTTAGAAGTTTCCCATAACCTCTAGTTATGGTTTACACACTTTCATGGTATGCATTCTCTTATAATTTAGACTCGGGATCCATGCATGTTAATTACTAGAGAAAATAGAATTAGTTTGGGATAATCATGAACAAGTACAACCATGACAATAGTCGGTCCAACATCCCTTATCTTTCACACAGATTTGGCTTCAACAATAGTGTATTTGGCTTCTTTTACTAGTCCATCTCTCGGCTCCCTCCCATATCATATTTCAACATATCAAAGAATGAAAGACTCCCCTCCTAAAATTTTGAGTGAATCCATTCTCCACATGCTTACATGCAATCAACATTTGCATAGGCAATGTGTGCCCCCTTAAGAATCTTGGAGAAACATGCAAGGAACACCTAAGGCATAAGGGATAAGTAGGTTGGGTGATAAGCACATGGCAACTTAATAAAATATTAATTCTTTCACTCACCCTATTTCCCCACTAATTGGTTCATTACACCCATGGTGTTCCTAGGAAGTTAGAACCCCCAAGTGCACCTTGTTAATCAATTATTATTTTATATTAATTTCCAATATAAATCAAATGGAAATTTACTCACCATACTTACCATTTTGGCTTCACTAGCCTTACTACCTTGCATTCTCAATGTTTGGGTATCTTGTGAATGACTTGTGGTTCATCCTTGTATACTTGGAACATTAATACATACATCATGTTCAAGGTTCTATATGGGGGAATTACATGAGAAAAATTAGGAGGAACTAAGTGGGGCTTCCTCCTCTCAATGGTCCTACACACAAGAAAATAAAACAAACAATACGTTATTTCCTGCAAGTTATTAGTATTAATAAAATTCAGTGAAAAACAAATGAAAGTGCAATCATACGAGTCAACAAGTTATCGGGGGAAATAAAGGAAGATATTTGTATTCATCAACTTAAAATCAATATAAAAAGGTGGAATTTCACCTCGAGGAGTATTAAATGTGGCCTCCAATGCTCTCTCCTTGGGGGGGTCTTAATTCTTCAAATTTAAAACTTCTCTCTTAGATTTTAGAGTGATTCCATTAACATGCCCCCATGTGAAGTGATCAAATGGAGGGGAATTTTTGGCATTATAACAATGAGGAATCTTAAAAGAAGGATTGGATCAAGTGGACTTCACAATCCTTGGAGACATTCTTGCAACATAATTTTAACACAATTGATCTTGTTGAGATGGATGATGGAGGCCTCTATTTATAGATTTTCTTGGAGCTAAAATTGAGCCTGAAAGAATAACAAGTTCAAAGTGAATAAAATAACTCTAGGTATGGCCAGGGAATCTTCAATTGAATGAGTTGATTTGACAGGTATGAATGCCACTTTACTAAGAAAGCTTATGAAGTGACCATCACATTAGATGAGTCACAGAATCAACCAAAATCATGCCATAACAATGTTTACATGGCTATCAAAGGCTTAAGGGCAAAATTCATGATTATTAAATGGATAAGCACATGTGTCTTTAAATGGTCAAACAATTATTTTGACTTATGATTTTCATGTATAATTGTCTCGTCCTCCATGGTTTCTAGATTATAAAATGCATTTCAAATTGTATTGTGATGTGTTTGATAAAAGGTAGTTAAGAATTTTGAAATGGATCACTACATAATTTATCGTATATTTTGGTACTTTTTGAGTGGAAAATTTGGAGCTATTGTCTTGTAGGGACCTTTTAGGGGTAGGTTATATTGTGGTGATTTGGGGTCCTAAAACTTCCATAGTCCATTTGGGGCATTAAACAACCATTTTTTGGGTCAAATATTTGCAAGCATAGTATGAATCCTCTCAATGTTGTTCTACACATTGAGAGGTTTCCAATAGTGCAAATATCACCTAAATTAGAGTTCGTATGAGGAAGTTATGTCTCCCGCAAGTTAACCTATGTTTTTAACCACCATGGTATCAAGTGGATGCCATGTCATCTCCCATTCCTCACACACACGGAACCAGTTAGGTGTAGACTTTCAAGAAGATTCTAGACAGTTCAAAATCATTAACCCTAATCGAGAGTTGAGGTATGCAAAAACCCTAACCCTAGATGACTATTAGGACACATTAAATATTGGGCCACTGTGAAATGAAGGGGTTCCATTATTATTGTATTGATTGTGGTTTCATAGTTCAGAATATCAAGGGAGTGGGATATCAGAGTAGAGAAGAGGAAGTTGAAGATCTTATAGTAGTCATACAAGCCACAATGTCAATGTTAAGTCCATAGTGAGTTCAACTTTCTTTATATTTGCATTTCGTATTTGAGAAGAAAAAAACAAAGTATAGTCCTCACTTTCTAGCTGGGTTTTTCCATATTGGGTTTCACGGGATATATCTTATGTTCATTGTGTGAATGGTGTGGTATTTGTTTTAGCTTCTTTTATTTCAATATTTTGGGCAGATAACTAGTAACATTAAATCTTAATCTTAAGTAAAACTCTACATAACAAAGAGTTTGTAGAAACTTGTAAGATCTTTGTGATGAATTTTTTGAATCGAATATCCATGATAGTTTATATATCATTAAGTGTCGCAAGGGGATGAAAGCGGTGTGATAAAAATTATATTTGTAAAAATGTCACTTAACATAATAAGTGCCTAATGACTATATTAATTACTTAAGTCTTGAGTTAGGGTTTTATTGGGTTTTTTCCTCTATATCGATAATATGAATAGGTGTTTCCTTGCTCTCACATGTATCTCATATCATTTTATCAATATAATCAAATGGTTTTTGGTGTTTATTGGAGACATTGTCTTACATTGTTCTCCATTACACAGACTTGTAGGTTTAATCCACCCCTCAATGTGTAGGTGCCCCCATTATTTATTTTCTTTTTTTTTGTTAATTTTATATTTTCATTGCAATAGTGATTTCATTTGGTTACAAAGACCACAATTTTTTTTTGAATCCCTTCTTACCTAGGGAGAATACTTGTCTAAACTTTGATACCTATGTTTGGTTTGACTATTCCCTTTCTCTTTATGATATCATGCAACATATTCTTATTTCTATTCACCCCGTCCTACGTATCACTCTTTCTCATATATGATGGTTTGCAATGCTATACTTAACACTAGTAAAACCCATATATTGAACACCTTGAAGCTGAGTTTGTCAAGCACACCCCTACCATGTAAGCTATCCATAGTGTTGATATTTTTCAATCATGTAGTTTCTTATGGTTTTACCCGTTCTTAGAATTCCAACATTATTTTATCTTATTTTGAAATCCAAAGAGAACTTAATCTCGATAATTATGGAACATGTTCTATCCAAGTTGTTTGCTACCATGTTGGATGAGCATATTTTAAAATTTGTAGAGACTAACAAATCTGATGTAAAGGGTTTGGTTGGTTTTAGATAGATATATTAAAATAATTAATATCATAACTCTCAAAGCCATATAGAGGAAGCGGAAAATAGTAAGAGGAAAGGCCTCCAATGAATCGTTGATCTTAGGAAAACATTTGATATTATCCCTAGACACACTTTATTTCAAAGACTGAGGGACATGGGTTTCCAAATATGATTATTTATCATGTTCCCACTCCAAAAAAAAAAATGAGAAAAGTGAAAGATTACATAGATTATATTGTATATATTCACAATATTGATGTTAAACAATGTTTCCCCCTTCCCCTTATCTACCACTCTTTCTGGATTATATATAGAGGAGCTAGAGAAATTTTTCATCAATGAGTTATAACCAAATGAAGATTGTCTTGTTTCTAGTGTTTCCATTGTCATCATGATTTTTGTACACGATATCATCCTTATGTCTCATACCATCAAGAATCTTAGAAAGTAATTTAATATTCTATGTGACTTGTGTGGCTCTAATGGAATAAAAAATAATCTCAAAATTAATCTCAAAAACTTATTAAATCCTAGAGATCGAGCCCTCATGTTATTATTTTTTGCAAATATTGGGGCTTACCCTCTTTTCACCAAGGAATTGATTCACATTGTTAACTTAATGCATCAACTTCAATGTCAAACTAATTGTAGTCTTGATAAGCAAAGGCATCCTTTATTTGCACTTTACTCTTTCACTCATCTAGCCAAGCATGGATAATGTGTTAGAATATTAGATATTACAAGTTTATTATAAGATCAAATTTCTCTAATGTGTTATAGTTATACTTGGTGCATGGTTATCTTGTTAACTTTTCAAAACCCCAACCCAGTTTCAGTCTCGCTGATTTTTCAGCCAAATTTAAATGCCAAAACTACAGTTTCAGCACTGTTTCAGCATATGTCACAGCGGTGTTTCAGCATATGTCACAGCAGTGTTTCAGCATATGTCACAGCGGTGTTTCAGCATACATTACAGCACTGTGTTTCAGCATACGTTACAGCACTGTGTTTCAGCATACG